>REGO01001004.1:299141-323472 GCA_010120015.1 Rhombomys opimus
ACTTGAGTTTTTGATCTTAGCCATTCTGATGGGTGTGAGGTGAAATCTCAGGGTTGTTTTGTTTTGCATCTCCCTGATGGCTAAGTATGTTGAGCATTTCTTTAAGTGTTTCTCTGGAATTCTAGATTCCTCTACAGAGAGTTCTCTGTTTAGCTCTGTTCCCCATTTTTTAATTGCATTACTTGAGCAAAATAAATACATAGGGAAATAACATAGCAGGGGGCAGAGGAGAAGCATGGAATTTCCATGACTGACACAACGACAGAATTTAAATTCACGTGAAGAACCTAATGTAGTCATAACCATATTTTCGGGTTTTGATACCATTTCTGCGATAACTGAGTCTAGCCCTAGCATTAATGTAAAATTCCTAACCCGAATTTATGTGACAAACTGTGAATAGAGATACTGTTTTCTACTGTTGCTTATCTGCCTACTGTTCAAAGTGTTTATTTTTTTTATCATGGCCATATTTTTGTGTGACATATTGTAATTTATGTATATGAAATGTAACATCTAAACAAAATAATAATCATGTAACTTTAATCTCATAATAATGCTTCAATTTAATAGGTTATACAGAGCTAAAGTTAAGTTTTGTATGACTTGGGAACAATCCATTCCATGTCCACTTTCATGTCTTTAATTCAGTATACCAGGGCACATGATAGATAAACTTTGGCCAAACAGGTCATGATTTTGATTGTAAAAAAATATATATATATATGTTTCAAAACACAACATAAAAGAATAATGCCAACAGAGCCCAAAACAAACAAACAAAAAAAATTAAACAAAAAACGCTGAGCTCTGGGGACCCTGAAGAGAATGATACCCCAACCATGGACAATGCATGGAGAGGACCCAAAACCTAGGCTCAGATGTAGCACATAGACCCAGTCTCCAAGTGGGGTCCCTAGTAAGGAAAGCAGGGCCTATCTCTGGCAGGAACACAGCGGCAAGCTTTCTGATAACCTCCCTCTGGCCAGTGGGATGAAGCGTTGACAGGTCACAGAGAAAGATAATGCAACCAGTTCTGATGGGACCTGATAGGCTGCGGTCAGATAGAAGGGGAGGAGGACCTCCCCTATCAGTGAACTAGGGGAGGGGCATAGGGACAGAAGAGGGAGAGTGGGTTGGATTGGAAGGAGACAAGGGAGGGGGCCACAACCGTGATATGAATTGAATAAATTGTAATAAAAGATAATAATAAGTTTTTTAAATTAAAAATGAAAAAAGAATAATGCCAGAAACAACTTTTCATTGAAACACTAACCTGCATCTGAATATGCAAGAAATCTCCTCAGTTTATTGTACCTGTCCTGTCTCTCATTAAACTGCTGCCTGAAGAATAGCTAACATCATATCAAAACCCCTTTAAGACTTCAATATTCTTTGTTCCCTTTTTGTAACGGGTAGAAGAGATTTTTATTCTTGTTGCCGTGTCTACACGGCACACAATCTGGACAGAGTTCCACTGAAAGAAATAACTAGAAAAAGTTCCCATGCAAATTTTGAAAATGTTAGGTTCTGGTTTTTGAAACTTATTTATGTATCATGTTTGAAAAGGTTTTTCAATACTTTGTCTTTTCACAGAGCAGTGCATGTGATTGCCTCCATTTGGTAAATGTGGTAGTATTTAAACTGTATTATTTTAATATTGTGAACATTGCCTCTAATAAGCCACAAATGTGTTGACATGTCCCTTCTCTCTCTAACTACGGGCTGTGTTATTTTTGAAATTAGACTGTTGGAGAATTTTCAACTGAGACTCCCCGGAGATCAATGATTCTAGATCCTGGCTTCCTGAACCTTGCTAAGAATTTTATAAACATATTCACCCACACTCCTATTTTAATAAGCAAACATCTTGAAACTAGGTTTCATAAAGCATGCTCTTAAGGGGGTCATGTCTACAAAATGTTTTCTTCCCTCTTCTTGTTTAAATAAAATAACATGGACCTAACCTTCAGTTTTGTTTTTCAATGAAAGTCCAGATGGTCTCCCATAGGCAGCATTTTCCTTTTAAGACTCTAAGTCTCTTATCTTTGATTTCTCCCAAGCTGCTCTCTCACAACGCTGGACACATTCTTTATCCAAGTTTAAAATAAAACTTGTGGTTATAAGAACTTTTTAATCAGTCGTCCCTTGTTAGGAATCCGTTGCTGATTTTCATACATGTTGAGCAAGAATTTGAAAAAGAGTGCACACTATGTTCTCAGATCCTCAGTTTCCATCAGTGCCAAAAAATATGATCAAGAAGTGGTAGGACAGGGAGCTGTTAACATGTCACTTCATTCATTAAAAAAAAGTCAATGAAATAATTCCAAGTGACAATCTGTTGATACCCAGCCATATTGTTGTCCAAGAGGCTTCACAGAATTAACTAACCTGGGCCCATGGGTGCTCACTGAGATTGAACCACTAATCAGGGAGCCTGCATGGGATTGGCCTACTGGCCTCTGCCCATATGTTACAGCCATGTAACCCGGTCTTCTTGTGGGATTCCTAACAGTGGGAGTAAGGGCTGGTCTTATTGCAGCTTGTTATGCCATGGGTGCTCTTATATGCATGGGAAGCCTGTACATTTTTTTTAAGAGAAAGAAAGGAGGAGTGAATGATTATTAAGGAGGAATGGAAGCAGTACGGGCCTGGGAGAAGACCCTTTGTCACACAGCACAATAGGAGCAGAGAAAAAAAAAATGTATTATTTAACCTAATATAGAAAAAAAAAAAAAAAACACTGCAAGCAGATTTTTCCTAATACAAACCCAAGAAAAATTACTGAAGTATGGAAGTTCAGGTATACTGGCAAGGATTACCTTCTCTCGCTGATACTTTACTTAGGTTCCAATGGTGTTCTCCTATTTCCAGAAGTTTCCTGTGGTTTCCATGTCGCATCTTGTTTCAAAAACTACCCTTCAACTTCAGTTTCCTTTCCATTTGATATCGGATGGCTGACAAATAACTAACCTGGGCCTGCCTTTAAAAATTCCTCAGCCTTCTAAGAAACTCTTTTCTCTTAGTTTTTTCATGGTAGTTTACAATTACTGACCTCCTCCATGCTATTTATAATGACCCATCACATGGATCTTGTGGAACATGAGGTCTTTCACAACCTGCCAATCTCCAGTGGTGTAGTTTCTATAACTAACAACTTGGCTCCCTAAGTGATACGTCTTTCCGTTGTGTTAGAGGTCATGAATATTTTTAAACATCTCATATACCTTTTTATAAGGATATGGGAAAGATTCCATTGATCGCTATGATGTCGATTGCTGTGCTGAATTAGAGGAAACCACAGAACCTGTGGGAGTTTGACGCAAATTCAGTGTGGTGGACTGAGGTACTGAATAATTGCCGGGATAACTTAAAACAAAGTAAAATCTGTGCTCCATGCATGACTTTCATATCATTGAAACAAATTCTGTTCTCTGATCAAATGAAGAGACTTAGAAGTGGCTAGAAGCAGCCTTTAAATTTCACCTCAAAGAGAACAACAACTTGGCAGCATATGAAACAGTAAAAGATTAGGAGAAAATCAGATGCTCTAGGCAGAGTCGTCCACATAAAAACGAACATGGTATGCTTTTATGAGGGATTGAAAAAGAAAAAGAAAAAAGTTAAATAACAAATATACTTAAAAAATATTTAAATGAAATGGCTTAATGGTTCATACCAGCAGTGCCTGGTTTTAGATATTTTTCAGTGCTAATTATGTAAATAAAAAAGGTTACTTGGAATATATAATGCTAAATTATGATTTTGAAAGTTAGAATGTGGAGAAATGTCATTTTTCTGTACTTTTTTATAATTTTGCAATTTTATCAGTTTTACTGGATTATAATTTGCAGATCCCAGTTCTACAGATTGATGATATATTACCAATGTTATCACCACCTTGATTAATGAAGACGTTTGGTTGTTATATCATTATACAAGTTATCCTTTTACCCCTTATGGTCAGCAGTTTATCCCACTCATCTCTTATCCACTACAAATTACTTAAAACATTTTCCAAAGTGGATACATTAGAGGAAAAAGAAAACGACATGTATCATACATTTACGAAAGCAATCATTACTACTCTTTATGTTTTGTATAAGAAAGATTCAATTTTTGGTTAAATTACAAGGAAACATGTATGAAGCGAATGTACGAAGTTCTGAGATATTTCTGATTAGTAAATGGGTCTTGGTAGTACATAGCCTGAAGTGCAGAGTTGTGAAATAAGCTAAAGTAGTATAAGTAATCAGTCAAAGATGGGATTTTAATTTATGCACAGAAACTAAATACAGGCCATGTGCTCCAGCAGTAGAAGCAACACATCTCCATCATCACTGTCCTGTCGCACTCTTTTCCCATCTGTATGATGTCATCCTCTTGTGAAGAAAGACAGGAGGACCTGTGGGGGCACTGCAGAGGAACAGCCTGCTTGCTGCCCCTGTATTGCGGTTATTCTTTCAACACTCCTTGAGCCTGAATGTCTCCACACACAATTAAGCAGGTGATAGATGAACTATTAGTTTTCCCCAGCAAGTAAAATAAACTGTAGTGAGTCTGAAAATATCAATACATGATATGAATAATGTGTCTTGCAGACAAGTTTGCATCTCTATCAACCTCAAATTGGTTCTCAGTGTTTAGCAAAAAACATGTCATAATATTCTTTAGCTGTCAACAAAAGCATATTTTCTTTCCTACTGAGCTAAAGACAAATTCAGTATTATTATATCATCATATTTTGCTCATGAGATTTAAAAATGTAACAATTATTATATTTCTGTATTAAATGTATATGTATGGCAGTATGGTGATTTTATATATGGTAAAATTATTTATTTATATTTTAAATGTGTTTGTTTTAGTATATGCCAATATACTCTAAATGATATTCATAGAACTTTTTGGTCTTCATTCAATATTCCTTGAATGAAACATTCAAGGCATGCTTTCTTTCTCACTTCTTTGTTGCCTTGTTTTGGTTTGTGTCAATATTGGCCTTTTTAAATGACAAAATAACTTTTAAAACATTATGTATTCAAAGTAAAGGATAATTGTGTTTATCCTTGAGACATAGCACAATGCTAACAGAAGTGATATAAAAATGAGTGATCTAAATCTCCTGATATGATTATTCTACAATGTTCCTTATTTTAAATGAAAAACAAGAAATAGAAAAAGTATAATACTAAACAAATGATTTATCAATGCATTTTCCTTAGACAAAATATATAAAATGTCTCTTCTCAAAATATCTATTGTCCTATAAATATTCTTATATCTTTTAAAAAGAGTTTCACATGATTTTCTCCACAATCACCAATTCCTTTATAAGGATCTAAAGATCCCTACATAAGTTTTACTAGACTTGTGTAAGGATGTAATAATACTGTTTTGGGAATTCTCATATAGAAAGTATTTATTTTACTGTAATGTAAAATAAATGCACAAGTTATGATTTTTTTCTATGGCATGTCATACTGAATGGATTGTAAATGAGCCTTTAGTAAAACAAGAATGTCTAAATTTGTTGTTGTTGTTGTTCCTTACTTTGTTTGATTTATTGTAAGAGAGTTTGAGAGGTAACATTTTCCGAGTTAGAACTTACTCCCTAGACCAGGATGGCCCCAAACTCATAGATACTTACCTGCTTTTGCCTAAGAACTGCTGGATTAAAGGTGAAAATAGGCCAGGGACGTGGTTTGCTTCTTAAAGCAGGTCAGGTATAAATAAGTTTGTGTCTCATTTTTATTCTTCCCTGTGTTTCTCCAGAAGTCTTTTCATTTATCACATTTAATAAATTAACCTAAAATAGATATGTGAAAAATATTTAGAATAAGAGGGCAATAGGCAGGCTGAAGGGGAATCTATACCTCTCTTCCTACTCCTCCAGATTCAGTCCCACAGCTCCATCCGTGTCTTTGCAACAGAATATGTGTGTCTGTCTCCCTTCTTTCACTGCTCACATCCCCAGGTGCTCCCACAGATGTCACATTCTTAACTTCTCTCCCTCAGTAGCTTTTTCCTAGCTTTCAACTTTAGCAGAGCTCTCCATAATGAATCCTATGAAAACACAAAGAGTGGAAATAAATAAATAAAACTGCTCAAAAAATATAAATGGAAATATAATCAATAAGGAAAACAAAAACCGAGAAAATTCTGGGAATAAAAGTTAAGAATATGAGCAGGAACTACAGAGGCATTCATCACCAACAAAATACAAGACATGAAAGAGGCAATCTTATGCATTGAAGTTACAAAAGAAGAAATGGATATATAGTTCAAAGAAAATCTTAAATCTAAAAAACTCCTGTAGCAAAACATGTAGGAAATCTGGGACACTGAAAATACCAAAGCTAAGAGGAACGGGAAGAAAATTTACATCAGAGGAACAGAAAATGTTCTCGACATAATCATAGATGAAAACTTTTCTAACCTAAAGAAGAAAATGCTTAAAAAAGGCACAATAACCACATAGAAGACTGATATATAGAGAATACTCCATCTATCTATCTCTAACTCTATCTATCTATCTATCTATCTATCTATCTATCTATCTATCTATCTATTTATCTATCTATATCTACATATAATATAAAGATAAATCAAGCAAAACAACATAAGAAGCAAGCTGGTGTAGCCATTTTAATATCTTATCAAAACCAAAAAGTAATCAAAAGACATGGGAAAAACTTATACACACTCATCAAAGAAAAAGATCACCAAACTGACATCTCAATTCATAATATCTATGCCCCAAAACAAGGCAATGAAGTGTGTAAAAAAATAAATAAAATAAAATAAAATAAACAACAAAAAAACACACTACTACAGCTTAAATGACATATTGACCCTCAGTAATCAATAACTGGAGATATTAATGTCCTGATCTCAACAATGGACAAATATCCATGCAAAAACTAAAAAGACATACTGAAACTATCAGATGTTATAAATCAAATGAACTTAATATAAATTTACAGAATATTTCACCCAAGCAAACATACACATGCCCACACATGCACACACACACACACACACACACACACACACACACACACTACTTCATGCAGTTTTCTCTAAAATTGAACATATCCAGAAAGCAAGTTACAACAGATACAAGAAAATGGGAATAACTCCCTGCATTCCAGCAACACAACACAGATTAAATCTGGATACTGTCAACAATAGAAACAAAAATACCTTGCAAACTCATAGAAATTGAACAATTCTCTACTGAATGAAAACTGGGTCAAGAAAGAAATTAAAGGCCTACTCCCAATGTCCATCCCAATTGTCTTTCTGAGTGAGGATTGATCATCTTAAACAGGGACCTCCTTCTAGTTTAGCTACTTTAGGTGTACACATTTTAGTTTGTTTATCCTATCTGATAGGTCTAGTATTCACTTATAAGTGAGTATACACCATATGTGTCTTTCTGCTTCTGGGCTACCTCACTCAGGATGATCTTTTCTAGATCCCATTATTTGTCTGCAAATTTCATGATTTCCTTGTTTTTAATTGCTGAGTAGTATTCCCGTTGTGTAAATGCACCATAGTTAAGGACCTCTGAAAGACTCTACCTAGCAGTGTATCAAAGCAGATGCTGAAACTCATAACCAAAACTTGGGCAGAGTGCTGGGAATCATATGAAAGAGGGTGGAGTTCGTAAGACCTGGAGAGGACAGGAGCTCCACAAGGACAAAATATATCTGGGCACAGGGGACTTTTCTGAGACTGATTCTCCAACCAAGGACCATGAAAGGGTATAAACTAGATCCCCTGCTTAGATGTAGCCCATGGCAGTTAAGCATCCATGTGAGTTTCTCTGGTAAGGGGAACAGGAACTGTTCCACAAAATAGAAACTGAAGGAACTTGACACAAATCCTGTTAGGAGGTGAGAGTTATTCTGTCACCCAAAGCACATTAAAATGAGAGAGAGAGAGAGAGAGAGAGAGAGAGAGAGAGAGAGAGAGAGAGAATTTCAGATCAGTTTTCATTATGAAAATAGGTGAAAAAATGCTCAATAAAATGCTCTGCTCTGCAGACTATCAAAGCAGATGCTGAGACTTATGGCCAACTGTTGGGCAGAGTGCATGGAATCTTATGTAAGAAGTGGGAAATAGTAAGATCTGGAGAGGACAGGGGTCTTTCCAGACACTCATACTCCAACCAAGTACTATGCAGGAAGATAACCTAGAACCCCTGCACAGATGTACCCCATGGCAGTTCAGTGTCCAAGTGGGTTCCATAGTAGTGGGAAGAGGGACTGCCTCTGACATAATCTGATTGGCCTGCTCTTTGATCAACTCCCCCTGAAGGGGGAGCAGCCTTACCAGGCCACAGAAGATGACAATGCAGCCACTCCTAATGAGATTTGATAGACTAAGATCAGAAGGAAGGAGATGGGGACCTCCCTATCAGTGGACTTGGGGAAGGGCATGTGTGAAGAAGGGGGAGGGAAGGTGTGATTAGGAGGGGAGGAGAGAAGGGTTTATTGCAGAATACAAAGTGAATAAAGTGTAATTAATAAAAGTTAAAAAAAGAAAGAGTAAAAAAATCTTAAAAATAAAAATAAATCATATATTTATAAATTTTATATATATATAATGTCAGACCAATCCAAGTACACATCAAAATGATCATTTACCATGACATAGTAGTTTTCATCCCAGAGATGTAGAGGTGCTTCAAAATATGAAAATCAATAAATATTGCCCAGCAAACAAGCAAAATAAAAGAACAAACCACCTGACCGTCTCATTAGCTGCAGAAAGGACTATGACAAAGTTGAACTCTTGATGATAAAAGTCAATGAGAGATTAGGGAAACAAGATATATAACTAATACGAAAAAAGGGAGTTTACAGAAAGTAGATAACCAACAATAAATTTAATGGAAAGAAATTCCACTAAAATTAGGAACAATACAAATTTGTTCACTCTCACCATATCTACTCAATATAGTACTTGAAAGCCTAGCTAGAGGAGTAAGGTAACTGAAAAATAAAAAGTTTCTACAAATTGGAAAGTAAGAAATGAAAGTTACCCTTATTTACAGATGATATGAAACTAACTATGTATGTATTGTGTGTGTGAGAGAGAGTGTGTGTGTCTGTCTGTCTGTGTGAGACCCAAAAAATTCCACCTGGTAACTCTACAGCTGATAAAAACTTTAAAGTGAACAGCTGGATATAAAATTAACAATATCAGTAGCTCTCGTTACAAACAATGAGAAAGAATTTAGAAACACAACACCTTTCACAATAGCCTCAAATAATAACAAATATTTTGTAGTAACTCTAACCAAGCAAGTACAGATATCAGAAAATGGAAAGATCTCCTATGCTCATGGATTGGTAGGACTGACATAATATAAATGACCATCCTAAAAGTAATCTATGGATTCAATGCAATCCTCATCAAAATTCCAATACAAAATTTTGCAAACCTGGAAGGGACAATTCACAATTTCATATGAATAAACAACAACAACAACAAAAAACAGAATAATTGAAACAATCCTGAACAGTAAAAGAACTGATGGAGATTTCAACTTCCCTGATTTTAAGTTGTATACAGAGCTCAAGTATTTAAAACCTCATTGGTATTGGCACACAAATAAATCAATGAAATTGAACTGAAGACCAATGCACAAGTCTACACATGTATGGACACCTGACTTTTGATGAGGTAGTCCGAAATGTGCACTGGAAAACAGACATCATCAAACTTTTCAAACTATACGTAGAAGAATTCAAATAGATTCATACTCATCATCCTGCATAAAATCCAACTCTAAATGGATCAAAGACCTCAACATAAAACAAGATACACTGAAGGAAATAGAAAAGTTAGTAGAAACAGCCTTGAACTCACTGGCACAAACACTAAAATCAGCAATTAAAAAGTGGCATCTCATGATACTGAAAAGCTTCTGCAAGTGGACAGACACCATCAATCAAGAAGAGGCAGCCTGCAGAATGAGAAAAAGATTTTTACCAACTCCACATCTGAAAGAGGAATAAAACCCAAAATATATATCAAACTAAAGAAACTAGATATCAAAAAATCAAATAATCCAGTTAGAAAATACTGTACAAGATTACCTCAGTCAGGATGATCTTATCTAGTACTATCCATTTGCCTGCAAATTTCATGATTTCCTTGTATTTAATTGCTGAGTAGTATTCCATTGTGTAAATGTACCACAATTTCTGTATCCATTCTTTGGTTGAGGGACATCTAGGTTGTTTCCAGATTCTGGCTATTATGAACAAAGCTCCTATGAACATAGTTGAGCAAATATCCTTGCTGTATGGTTGAGCATCTTTTGGATATATGCCTACAAGTGGTATAGCTGATATTAGCCATATAATATAAGATAAACCTACTAAAATCTATAGTCCTAAAGAAGCAAAACAGCAAGGAGGAACCTACAGAAGAGGCTTAATCCTCATTCAGAAAGGCAAGCAGGGTAGACACCAGAAGTTGGAGCAGAAAGAGAACAGAACAGGAGCCTTCTATAGGGTCCTCTGAAAGACTCTACTCACCAGGATATCAAAGCAGATGCTGAGACTCATAACCAAACTTTGGGGAGAGTCCAGGGAATCTTATGGAAGAAGAAGGAGATAGAAAGACCCAGTGGGAACAGGAGCTCCACAAGAAGATCAACAGAACGAAAAACTGTGGCTCAGGGGGTACTGCTGAGATTGACAAATCAACCAAAGACCATGCATGAAGAGGACCTAGGCCTCCTGCTCAGATGTAGCCCATGGGTAGCTCAGTCTCAATGTGGGTACCTGAGTAAGGGGAACAGGGGCTATCTCTGACTTGGACTCAGTAGCTGGCTCTTTGAACACTTCTCTCAGGTGAGGTAGCCTAACTAGGCCACAGAGAAAGAGGATGTAGGTAGTCCTGATGAGACCTGATAGGATAGGGTCAGATAGTAGGGGAGGAGGGTCTCCCCTATCAGTGGACTAGGGGAGGGACATAGAGGGGAACATGGAGGGAGGGTGGGACTGGGAAGAGATGAGGTAGGGGGCTATGGCCGAGATACAAAGTGAATAAGTTGTAAAAGAAGGAGAAGAAGAAGAAGAAGAAGAAGAAGAAGAAGAAGAAGAAGAAGAAGAAGAAAAAGAAAATGGTGTACAGATATAAACAGAGAATTCTCAATAGAAGAAAAATAAATGGCTGAGAAATACTGAAAGAAATACTCAATATTCTTAGCCATCAGAAAACTGCAACTTAAAGCTACTGTGAGATTCCACATGACAGCTGTTAGAATGGCTAAGTTCATTACCACAAGTTAAGTTTCATGCTGGTGAGAATATGAAACAAGAGGAACACTCCTCTTGGCTGAAGGGAGTGTACAACTTGTGTAGCCACTATGGAAAACAATATGGAAGTTGCTCAAGAATTTAAGAATTGATCCTCCTCAAGATCCAGCTATCCCATTCAGGTATATACACAAAGGATGCTTCACACTATCACGAGGGCGCTTGCCCAACCATGTTCCTTGCTGTTCTATTCATAATAGCCAGAAATTGGAAACAGCCTAGCTCTCCCTCAACAGAAAAATAGGTAAAGAAACAAGCTTCATTTGTGCATAGGAATAAAACCTAGCTGTTAAAAAAATGACTTCATGAAATTTATATGGAAATTAATGGAACTAAAAAAAAAATCATCATTTATGAGGTTACCCAGACCCAGAAACAAAATATGGCCTTTATTTATTTGTATCTGAATATTAGAAGTTAAATGAATGATAACCAAGCTACAATCTGTAGATACAAAGAGGTTAGGGATAGAGAAAGGGACTGGGAGGAGACACAGTTGATCACCCTGGGAGGGTAAAGAGAATAGGTTTATTGGGGCAAGTGAGGACCATAATGGGAGTATCAAGTGGAGAGCAAGAGGAGAGATAGGATTGAGGAAGGAAATTCAGAGATTGTTAGTTGGGATTGAGTGGTATTTGAGAGATTGTTGTAGTAAATTAATGAAATGAGTATTGGGCTATATAATATTTATTACTAAGATTATGACAGTGGTATTATTTAACCTGCTACCATAAATAATAAAACAGAGACACATGTTTGATTCATAATAGTTTTATTTACCTTGGTCCAGGCAAGGAAATATCCTCACCATCCATCTACCAGCCCCTAACCAATGCCATCTGCCTTAATCCTTCTCATCTGATATAGCTTCCTTACATAATCCCATAGTACTTTTATTTTTCATCTGGGCCTTTCTACACCATGATTGGAGTCCTTTCTCCTCTCCCACATGGATTTTTTTCTCCACACTAACCCACTGTGGTGTCCTCTTTCCTCCTCTTTCTGCCCACCTGTTTCCTGTGATTCTCTCCTAAACCTGAGAAGATTAGCCACCCCTACTCCATTCTATTCTGCCCTGGTATAGGCTGTTTAATGAATCAATCAGATATAATGACTTAGGCCAGTTAACAAAGTGAGGATGGGTGTAACCAGATCTTGAAAGTCAAATTCCTCCATTCAGAATTCAGAGAATCCCATCCAATCAGAGGCAGAAGGCATGTAAGAGCCATAAAGAATGGAGAACACCTAGAAAACAAGATACTCTAAGTTAATAAGAGCAATGCTTATATAAACTCACAGACTGAAGCAGCATGCACAGTTCCTGCATGGGTCTTCACTAGGTCAGATGTGTATATATATATATATATATATATATATATATATATATACACACATATATATATATATATATATATATATATATATATATATATGACTTTCAGTTTAGTCCTTTTATGAGATTCTTGAGTGTTTAGATGAGTGGGTCTCTGATTCTTGTGCCTTCTCTTGAGTTCTTTTACTTCTGTTGGTTTGTCATGTCCAAACTTGATGTGTTAATTTTTGTTTTATCTTATATTTTATGTAGACATTATTTTTATCTTCTCTTAGAAGTCTATTTTTCTTTTTTATCTAATGAGAGACAGAAAGGGAATATGGATCTGGATGGGAAAGTAGGTGGGGAAAGAACTGGAAAGAGTAGACGGAGGAGACTCAATAATCAAGATATATTATGTGAGAAAAAATATATTTTCAATAAAAAGGAAGAAACAAAAAGAACAACAGAAACCTCAGGAATAAATCCATGTAAAACAGAAAATTATAAAAAGTAATTTAAAAATGGATGTGAAAAAACTTTCCCTAAAATTATATTTGTCAAAAATGTTTGTCATTATATAATAGGTAGCACTTTGAAGTATTCTGAGCATTTGTAAATAATCATTTTAAAGAATTTGAAAAAATATGTGATATGAATATTTATACTAGAAAGTAAAAAATCAATTAACACGTGATTTTTATGCTGAAAAAAGTCATACATTATTTAATCAATCTTTTCAGGACTAGAACTGAATAAAATTTCTTGTTAAAATCATAACTGGTAATTATGAAGGGAAGAGAGCAAGAAAGTGATAGAGTTCACAAAATTTAAAATTTACATGAGAATATAGCACATTCTCAGCTATGCAAATTTCTGTGTGTCCATATTACCCAGAAAGAGCACTTCCAAGATCTTAACCAATGTTGCCAAATTTGCACAGAGAGAGGCTGCATCTATAGTACAGATTTGGAAAGCCAAAGAATCAGAAAAGCTTAGGTAACATTGCTACACAAATCAAGAACGTTTAGGAAAAGGCTTAAAGTTCTTGGTATATAAAAAATTAAAATGATGTAGCATGTGGATGCTTCTTTAACCATCAGAGTCTGAAGAGTGGAACAAGAGTGAAGAGATGAATATGGAACAAGAGTCTGAACATGTAGCCATGATATCTAGTAACGTGATATACAGTATTTATATACTGTCCACCTGTGGCCAAAATACCAGCTTTATAGAATATAAGGCAATTAAGGCATGACTTACGTCTTTTACATTTTCATAGGCTTTTGTCAGTCTTGGTGAGGAAGGTGTTGTGGATCTTAAACATTCAAATAATGACACCCAATAAAAACAGTAGAGAAGCTCATGTCACCGCTAATGGGAAACAGAGAAGGACAGAGGTGGAATAGATGAATGATAGATAGATAGATAGATAGATAGATAGATAGATAGATAGATAGATAGAAAAATAGGTAGATAGATATATGATAGATAGACAGACAGAGACTAACAGACTGATGGTAGAAAATCTCACACCAAACAGATAAACAGAGCAAGAGTTCAGAGAATGTGAAATAGGAAGAGCAGAGAAGTTTACACAGAAAGCCAAACAGAGAAGAAAGGGTAGCGTAAGACTTGGTATTCATGAATGCTCACTAAAGATACATGAAGGCTAAAAATAAATGATATCTATTACAAAGACAATGATTCAGCATTGTCTTAAATACCCACTAATAGGAATTTTCTTAGCATTTCACATTCTGATAAAAATGACAGAACAACATCATTATTTTTTCTTAAGAATGTGTAAATGCTTTTATTATTAATATTATTTTCTCAGATAAGGGGAACAAATGACAGCCATACCCAAACTTTACTAGCATTGGATTGGGCTGAGCCCAGAGAATATCTATCTAAATAAACGTAGGCTGAGTCCTGGAAGCTTCTAGCCTCCTTACGGCCTGATCTTCTATAAGCCCGCACCTTGAAAGCATCTGAGACTCACTGAGGAATAAAGGCACTTTTTGCCTCTTTCTGAACTCTGGCTGGCTGGTTCAACACAGCTGTTCCAGGCCAAAACTCATCTCCAAGCTGACAGGGTTGTTTGTTTCTTTGTTTATGTCTCAGAGAAAATTTATTTGATAAAATTACCTCATTTAATTATAGAGATACAGTTTACATATTAATAACAGTATAATAAGTAATTTGACAGTTTTTTTTAATTTTTATTTTTATCAGTTACATTTTATTAATTCTGTATCCCAGCCGTGCCCCGAACCCTCGTTCCCTCCCAGTCCCTCCCTCCCTCCCTCATCACCACTGTGCCCCTTTCTAAGTCCACTGATAGGGGGGACCTCCCCCCATTCATCTGATCCTGTTTTATCAGGTATCTTCATTGAGTTCCTGTTAGAAATAGTCCTTTAAACAGAAAAAAATGGGAAGTATTTCAGGTCACTAACCCCTTTCAATCTTTTTTATTAATTATTTTTTAAAGTTATTACAATTTTTTCACTTTGTATCCCAGCTGTAGCCCCTCCATGGCCCCTTTCCTCCCTGTTTTCCTCCCATGTCCCTCCCCAAGTCCACTGAAAGGGAGATCGTCCTCCCCTTTGATCTGACTCTAGCCTCTCAGGTCTCACCAGAACTGGCTACAATATCTTCCTCTGTGGCCTGGTAATGCTGCCTACCTTCTCAGGGGGTTAGTGATCAGAGAGCCAGCAGCAGCGTACTATAAAGCAACAATAATAAGAACTGTATTTTACTGGCATAGAAACAGACCGGTGGATCAATACAATAAAATTGAAGACCCAGAAATAAATCCACACAACTATCGACACCTGATTTTTGACAAAGATGTCAAAACCATTCAATGGAAAAAAGATAGCATCTTCAGGAAATAGTGCTGGTCTAACTGGACAACTACATTTAGAAAAATTCAAATAGATCCATACTATTGCACAGCAAAAAATGAAAGTCCAAGTGGATCAAAGACCTCAACATAAAGCCAGACACACGAAACTTGTCAGAAGAAAAAGTGGGGAAGAGCCTTAAAACTCATTGGCACAGGAGACAACTTCCTCAACAGAACACCAACAGCATATAGGCTCTAAGATCAACAATAAATGGGACCTCATAATACTAAAAAGCTTCTGGAAAGCAAAGGACACTGTCATCAGAACTAAATGACAGCCTACAGACTGGGAAAGGATCTTCACCAACCTTATATCTGACAAAGAGCTAATATCCAGAATATATAAAGAACTTAGGAAATTAAATCCAAATAAAAAATGGGGTTCAGAGCTAAACAAAGAATTCTCTGTAGAGAAACATAGAATGTCAGATAAACACTTAAAGAAATGTTCAACATCCTTAGTCATCAGAGAGATGAAAATCAAAATGACCCTGTGATTTAATCTTACACACATCAGAATCACTAAGATGAAAAATTCAATTGACAACACATGCTGGAGAGGATGTGGAGAAAGGGGAAGCCTCCACCATTTTGGTGTGAATGTAAACTTGTCTAGCCACTTTAGAAAACAATCTGTCCCTTTCTCAGAAAATTAGGAATAGTGCTTTCTCAAGATCCAGCTATACTACTCCTAGCATATATTCAAAATATGCTCAAGTACACAGCAAGGACATTTGCTCATAACAGCTTTATTTGTAATAGCCAGAATCTAGAAACAATCCAAATGCCCCTCAACTGAGGAATGAATACAGAAGGTACATTTACACAATGGATTACTACTCAGCCATTAAAAACAAGAAAATCATGAAATTTGAAGGCAAATGGTGGGAACTAGAAAAGATCATTCTGAGTGAGGTATCCCAGAAGCAGAAGGACACACATGGTATATAATCACTTACAAGTGGATATTAGATATATAATATAGGATAAATATACTAAAAGAAGGTAATTAAGGAGGACTCTGGGTAATATGCTCAATCCTCACTCAGAAAGGCAAAATGGATTGACACATCTAGAAGAGGTAGAAAACAGGGAAAAGGATATAAGCCAACCACAGAGGGCCTTTGAAACACCCTACCTTGCAGGGTATCAAAGCAGGTGCTGAGGCTCATAGTCAATCTTTGGGTAGAGTGCAGAAAATCTTATGAAAGAAAGGGAGATAGAAAGACCTAAAGGGGAAAGGAATTCCACAAGGAGACCAACAGAACCAAAAAACATGGGCCCAGGGGTCTTTTTTGAGACTGATACCATTCATGGAGATAACCTAGAACCCCTGCACAGATGTAGCCCATGGCAGCTCAGTCTCAACGTAGGTACCCTAGTAATGGGAACAAGGGCTGTCTCTGACAAACTGTTTTAAAAAATGGTGTGCCCATATTGCCTACCTTCATGTTCTTAGAAAGGGTTTGGGATATTCTATCATATATATATATATATACCATAAATATAAAATACAATCACATATATTCAGTTTTACCCAATATACATTTCCAAACATGCTAAATACAATGGTTTTATAACATAACTTTAAGAAATCATAAAGTCTCCATGTTTTCCAGACAATATCTAGATATTTACCATTGCAATCCACTGTTGTAACTTTTATCAATGGTCTTCACTTTAAACTCATTCAAATATGTCTGAGAAGCAAATTTCTTCTTCTTCTTTCTTCTTCTTCTTCTTCTTCTTCTTCTTCTTCTTTCTTCTTCTTCTTCTTCTTCTTCTTCTTCTTCTTCTTCTTCTTCTTCTGGTTTATTTATTCATCCACTTTACATTCTCATTTTAGCCTTCCTCTTCTTCCAGTCCCTACCCCTCACATACCCCTTCTCCTTTCCTCTCCTCTCCTTCTCCTTAGAGAATGTAGAGGTCCCCCATGGATATAAACCTGCCCTGGCACATTAATTTACTGCAGAACTAGACATGACTTCTACTGAGGCCAGACACGGCAGCCCAGGTAGGAGAAATGGGACCCAAAAGAAGACATCGGAGTCAGAGAGAGCCTCAATCCAATTGTTGGGGGATCCACATGAAGACCAAGCTGCAAATATGCTACATAAGCACCAGGGACCTAGGACCAGACTATGCATGCTCTTTGGTTTTGTGGTCCAGTCTCTTTGAGTCCCCATGGCCCATACAGAGTTAACCAAACAGGGGCCATAGAGGCTACAGGTCTAAATTTGTGCTACAATTAGTTATATAGAGAATTTTATTAAACTATGATCAGTATTTGTGACTTATTGATTTTTATTTTTCACTATGCATGCAAATATATTATCAAAAACAAAGCCAGGATTTATTATCTTTAAAAAAAATACTTTGGCTGGCTCTCAAAGATAGAATAGGCTTAACATTCAATGGTACAAATATGTTTTTATCAGAAATTTTGGAGACCTTTCTGTCATGAGCTTCTGATGAGTCTTTATAGAAAACAATTTTCTCTCTGAATTTCACCATCAGAGAGGCAGTAATAGTCAAGTGCCTACCACAGGGATTTACTAGTGTGTTACTTCTGGGAAGAGCACAAAGGAGTCTCCTTACTGTATTTGTCCTCAGGCTTACACAAGAACATTAAGTTTTGTTGAACACTGTCAATGTTTTAAGTGTCTAAATAATTATGGTTTAAAATAAATTCAGAAACTGTGAGGAGTAGAGCAAGTTTTCATTAAAAATAACCCATAGTAATAAATACAATCTCATAAAATTGTAATCACAAACATAATTGACATAACTTTAAAAAAATAGCTAAAAACATCAATCTCTTTGAAGTCAATTTCATAACAATGAAAAGCTGCCAAGGCCCACATTTTATTTCACCCTTATCAAATTTCCAATCTTTTCAATGCTTACCTTGTCGCTCAAAATGACAGCATTTGAGTTCTCCTTGGTCATAACAGGGCACAGAACAGGCTCTGTCATCAAGAGAAACTAAATATAGGAGAGAATTCTATACCCTCAGCATTTCATTATGCCTTGTGGAAGATTACATTCATCACTCAGGGAACTGGGGTTACCCAATATATAAAAATATAATATGTACCAAAACATAGCAAATGATTATGGCATGCTAAAGTATTTCTAATTTAAGAAGTAAAATCTAATAAAGATTCATTGTTTTCTGGATTCAAGAATATTTTACTTAATGTTGATATCCACATAGCTATAGAATTTTTTCTAAATGATGTGCAACTGTACTTTTTTCTGTATTTAAACATCCAAATTAAAGACATTAAGGCATATTTTAGTTATTGCTAAGTCAGGGATGAAATTTCAATTTCTTCCCTCAATAAAAACAAAAGAAAATAAATATCACACTATAATTAAGGATGATAATTATTGTTTTATACTATTTTAATTTTAATTACATTCTGCTTCATAGATACTGCATTACGAACAGCCCGTTATAGAAACAGTAGTAGAATATATTTTGTTTGTATTGTGGCATACATGTATTTAGCTCCGAAATTTTTTATAAACTAAAACTCAAAGAAGAATCCATATGATAGATCTTTTATTATATATGTGCCACATACTGTTCCATACTGTTTTATTAAACATTCTGCTATGTGGAGCAAGAAAATACTGCAAGAACCCTCCAATGTATTGTTGTTCTTTTTCAGGGATCTTCCTGTTTGCAGCCTCAGCTGTTCTGGTCAATAAGTAGCTATAGATAAGACCATGCTCAGCTCATTCTCTACAGCACAGTTACAAACCTACTGAATTCTCATGACCAGATGATCAGTTTTTACCAGGTCCACTATGATTCTAAGTACTGAATCACTAAAAAATATTCTTTGTAAAAAAAAAAAAAAAACAGGATGAGTTTGCCACACCATTTTGAGCTTGTATGTAGTAAGTTACTTGAGATTTCGTGTGTTCACTAATGTTTCCCTAACAAGACATCCTTTGTTTCCTGATTGGTTGTTCACCTCTGTTAGAAATTCTGAAATTTGAGCGCTGAAATTCTAGAAGTCCACTACTTCTAGAAACTTCTACAGCTCTCTCTCTGTCTCTGGCTGTAACCTCACAATAACCTCTCTGTTTGCAGATTTTAGCACTATCTCCATTTCTTTCAGTATATGTTCTACATCTAGAGCAGAATCACACAATGATTTTAATCATCTTCATAAGTGAATTAGAGACAGAATAGTTCAAAACTCCTGAACATGTTGAGCAGTAAGTAAATGACGTGTTTTTTTCCTTTCATTTTATGTTTGTTTTTAAGTAGAGGAATAATGCCAAATTTAATATGAGGTTTAAAATGTATTTGACAAGTACATTGATTAACATTCCATGAATATACCTTAAGGTTGTTCTCAAAAGTAAATTCTTCACAACTGAGTCATATGAAAGGAAGTGTTACTATTAGGCATGTGTGGGCATGTGTGCACACATGCACACACACCCAATTTCAAATTCTATCTATATAGTGACTATGTATGAATAAAAACCAACTAGAATCAATATTTAGAATCATGGTCATCTTTTCTTTAGCCTTAAATGTGAGTCTCACAAGCTAAAAATACTTGCTGCTCTTTTGGAAAGTCTGCCTTGACTCCTTATTTGGTCTTTGATGGATAATATTTGTATCTTTTCTTCCAACAAAAGATGAAACCTTTGTTTATCTTATATAATATGCTAATATCCACTTATAAGTGAGTATATGCAATGCATGTCTCTCTGCTTCTGGGATACTTCACTCAGTATGATCTTTACTAGTTCTATCCATTTGCTTGCAATACTAAAATCTACAGACTGAAAGAAGATAAAAGACAAGGGGGACCCTAGGGAAGATGCTCAGTTCTCTTTCAGAAGAAAAAACAGGATAGATACCAGAAGTGGTAGAAGAAAGGGAACAGGACTGGAGCCAACCAGAGATGTCCTCTATAAGACTCCAACCATCAGGGGATCGAACAGATCCAGAGACTCACAGCCAAACTTTGGACCGAGAACGGAGAGTCTTATGAAAGAAGGGGAATATTAAAAGACACAGATGGGACAGGAGCCAAGCAAGGAGACAAAAAAAAAAAAAACATGAAAATGTAAGGTCCCAAGGGTCACTGCAGAGACTAATACATCAATCAAAGACCGTACATAGACCCCCTGCTCAGATGTAGCCCATAGACAGCTCGGTCTCCATATGGGTTCCCTAGTAAGAAGAGAAGAAAGTCTCTGACATAAACTCGGTTGCTTGCTCCTTGATCACTTCTCCCTGGTGAGTCCACTGAGGCAGCCCGCAGAGAAAGAGGATACAGGAAGTCCTGATGGTACCTGATAGGCTAGGGTCAGACAGTAAAGGATGAAGGCTTCCCCTAGGGATGAAAGATAGTGAAGGAAGAGGGAGGGAGGATGGAACTGGGAGGAGATGAGGGAGGGGACAAAGTGAATAAATTTTAAATGATGATGATGACGATGATGATGATAGCTTAAAGAAATATAAGTTAAATATTAAATATCTATTGATTAACCAAGTTTTGTCCTTTAACTTACCACTTTCAAACCAGATATATCTTACTTTTGAAAGCATCACTCCCTGTGAACAATTTTATGTTGTGTGTTCCTGTTGTTGCTATGATATGATAGTGTCCTATGATAAGTTGGTATAATGAATTCCTTGAATATAGACAGTCTAGATTGTGGTAGTATGTTTTGACAATTAAGTATGGTTTTCATTCTGACTCAAAATATATATCCAAGAAAAGTTATGAGAAAGGTACTATTGCAAACTTGAAACAAGATCCATTGAATGTGCTCTTAAAAAGAAATAGTCAATTAAAACTATTCAAAAGCTCTTGCAAATCTGTAAAGATTGTCTATATAAAAACCTAATCTTTTTCACTGACTAAGGTATATGATAATTATGTTTATGTTATCAAGGGTGAGCAGGCAGCGGGTGTAAAAAGATTAGAATAGATGAATCAATCTCAGTGTTATATAATATATATGGATTCAGCAGAAAAGCATTAAGAGACAGCAATGTTGTTATTCTACTGTAAAAAGAAAATTATGAAATTTTAAAGTTGTGCCAATACAAGCATAGGGAAGTGGAAAGATGAGTGAAATTGTCCACTCCAAGCAGCTGGTTTCAGTAATTCATTCAGCTCAAAATAACTGTTTATAAGAAGTCTGCAGCTCATGTAGACTGCTGGCTTATGAATGTAGAAACTAACTTCTTTCCACAATAATTCATTAGAACAGATTCTTTGGAACTTATTGCACTGGGAGAGAAAAAAAACAGTCACTTTCAAAATGATGCTAATTAAATAAGCCAGACACAGTTAATTCTAAATTTCTAGCATTAAGTTAGGATAGTACAAGGATAAAATATAGTGAGAATATACTTTTTAATAAAAAAAGATCACACATGGTGAATAGTACAATTAGGAAAAAGCAATTAATTATATGTTTTTAGATAAGTGCCAATTTTTATCTACATTGTCAGGCATATTTACTCATCTATGAAGAAATTTTGACAGTAGTTTTAAAAGAAAAAAATATTAGAGCCATTTTACTCAATATAAAAACAATTATATATCTAAAAATATTTAAATCATTTCATTTTTGTAGCTAATGACAAATAATCTCATTATTAATAAATTTACAAAAGCTACAACTGCCATTTCGTTGTAGATTTTTTTAAAACAATTTCGAGCAAATATGCCAGAATTTGGTGTTAGGACAATAATTTAATCCAAGAGTTTTTGGGAAAAAAGGGGGAAGGGATTTGGTTTAATCTATTTTGTTGATTTTGAAAACAACAACACATAAGTCTCTAAATAAGCTTAGTTTTAGAAGATCAGTGTGTTGGATAATCTCTGCCCTCAACTGGATTAAGTGATGAACGAACTAGGAGACATGTCTCTGAAAGGGACTGTGAGTACAATTTCTGGAACAGGGAAGATCCTCCCTACAGTGGATACTACATCCTGAAGGTGATGCTCCAGCTGTAAGAAAGCCTTAGGGAAAAAGAAGTGCAGTGTTCACCTGCCTGCCTTCACACCTGGCGACCAAGTGCATCCACTTTGCTTATGCCTTTGCTGCTGCAGCTGCGGTTGTTGAAAGCAGGAGAGCTTAGCTTCCTTTGCATTGCAACACGGACTGAAGACCACATTTCACAGAAATCTTCCTGTGCTTCTGGATCATCATACCTGCACTCTGGAGCCATCCAGCCTTCCAGCCTGGTACTAAGCTCTCACCTTCTCTAGCATGCAGTCAATGTCCAACTACTGAGCCCACATCCTGTAAGCCAAAGAAATAAATACTCTTTACATATTCATTCTATTTGTTCGCATCCTCTAGACACTGATGACTAAAACAATCAGTTTAATAATACAATTATCATTTTCATAAGAATTTGAAATGTAATTAGTAAATTGAAGTCAATTAAAATATCTCAAATAATATTCATATTTACACTATAAATTAAAACTGCTTTAAAAATTATTAATAAAAATATTTGGAAATCTAGACTAACCTAGGAGTTGCTAACAAAACTGAGGAATATTATTATATTCAAACTAATTTTAATGCCAAAGAAAACAACTCACTTGTATTTATTTCCTGTAAGAAAATTTGATCTATTCTAAATTAGTACAAATTGAAGAAACCCTAATTTTATTATAAACATATAAATGAATGTAATATCTACAGTTTATATAATGTACTGTCACAGAACTATCATATAAGAATTACTATGTAGGCACAATTGACACTGAGAAAGCTGTTTAAAGCAATATAAGATTCTTATGTACAGAGAGATGAAGCAATATATCAATGTTTTTAATTGTTTAGTCTCTTAATTCATTATTATGCTTAATATATACTGATCATTATGGACTTTAAGACTTATGGAGTCTTGTTATTCCGTCCCACTAAGTTTTTCCACTAAGAGTTAACATTTTATGGAGTTATAACAATACAGTGATGGCTAGAATTTATTGAGATACATTCTTTTTTTTTCATTTCTGTGTCTATTTTACTTCTCTTTTTTAATTTTAATTTTTTCCTATCAGTTACATTTTATTAACTCTGTATCCCAGCTGTATCCCGCTCCCTCATTCCCTCCCAATCCCACACTCCCTCCCTCATCTCCACCCTGCCCCTTTCCAAGTCCACTGATAGGAGGGGACCTCCTCCCCATTCATCTGATCCTGTTTTATCAGGTATCTTCAGGACTGGCTGCAAAGCCCTCCTCTGTGGCCTAACAGGACTGCTCCTACCTTGGGGAGTGGGGAGGTCAAAGAGACAGTCATTGAGTTCATGTTAGAAATAATCCTTGTTCCCCTCACTATGGGAAACCAATTGGTTACTGAGCTACCACAGGCTACATCCAAGCAGAGGTTCTAGGTTATAACCATACATGGTCCTTGGTTGAATGTCAGTCTCAGAAAAGACCCTGTGCCCGGATATATTTGGTCCTTGTGGAGCTCCTATACTTTCCCCATCATACTAACTCTCCTTCTTTTATATGATTCCCTGTACTCTGCCGAAGGTTTGGTTATGAGTCTTTGTATCTGATTTGAAAACACTGCTTGTTAGAGTCTTTCAGATACCCTCTGGAGAGTCTACTGTATGACAGTAGAATCCTGTCATACATTCAATGCACATCCCATCTGTCTTTCTAAACAAGGATTGATCATCTTACCCCATGTCCGCTCTCTTGATTATCTTTTTTAGGTGTATAGATTTCATTATGTTTATCATATCTTA
>REGO01001004.1:327818-340975 GCA_010120015.1 Rhombomys opimus
AGCTCGATTTGTTTCCTCTTGGTTCGACTCGATTTCTTTGGCTATTTCTCTGAGGGCTTTGTTCATTTCATCTTTATGGGCCTCTAATAGCTGGAGAACCATAGTTTTGAGATACTATGTATCTTGTATATCTAGTGAATTGAATTGTCCATTGGTTTGTGGGGTTGCTGGTGAGGTCATTATGTCCTGATTTTTGTTGGGTGTGTTCTTAGATCTGCCTCTAGCCATCTGGTTATTTATCACCCTCACTGTTTCTTCCTCAAGTTTGTAGTTCAGGCTATGATTGTCTCTTTCTGTTTTCTGGACAGTTTTTTCAGGAAGATGAGAGAGGTTCACTGGTTTGGGAGTGTACACTGTGGTTTCAGTTTTGCCTAAGTAAGGAATGTGATGCTGGCGCTATTTGCATGCACTTTTAGTGGGCGCCATGTGCATGTGCGGATTCTCTGACTGTTGCAGTGGCCTATAGGCCACTATTGTGCAGTTCTGTCTGAGATCCAGGGATTGTTTGCCTGGATTACACTGGTGGCAAACAATTACAATGCAGAGGCTTCAATGTTGGTGTCGCTATCCCAAGAATCCCTATGATGCCCACACTAGGGGTGTGGGTGGCAGGGATCTTGTCTGGTTGCTTCTGTGGAGAGGCCCTGGGTCTGGGGCAAACTCTCCCTAGAAGGCTCACTCACTCTCTTGCAGGACCAGTTGGAATGCACAGGGGTTCCCCTTGCTCTCTGCTCTCTGATTTGTCCCTGCTGCGGGATGTGTGCGGGTAGGCCAACAGTCAGCTCTGTGACACTGTGGCTGCAGGACTCAGTGTCCACCTTTCCTGTGTGCTGCCTCTCTGTCCTTTCCCTCTGCCAGGAGGGGTTATGTTGACTGGTTACAGGGTAGTGCGAAAAAGTTAGGTTGAGTGTTCTCAATCCCAGATCCCGGGCCCAGATCTCTGCCAGAAGCTGCCTGGCAGTAGAACCTATGTTTGATGATCCCGAGAGAATACCAGGTAGGGTTAAGTGTCCTCAGATCCAGAGCTTGGGTTTCTCTGCCAGGGGCCACTGGGTGAGCTGGATAGGGGGTGCTGTGTCCTGTGGCAAGCTGCCTCTCTGTCCTTCCCCTCTGACCCTCCCCTCCGCTAGGGCAAGCTTATGGTGGTGCTCTCAGGGGAGTGCCAGAAGGGGTTGGGACTTCTCAGTCCCAATCCTGAGCTGGGGTTTCTCTGCCAGGGGTCGTGAGATACGTTCTACTCATTTCTCTTAGAACTGACATATTTTAAAAAACAATGCTGATTTTAGTATGTTTATCCTATCTTATAAGTCTAGTGTCCACTTATAAGTGAGCATATACCATGTGTGTCTTTCTGCTTCTGGGATACCTCACTCAGAAAATGATCTTTTCTAGATAACACCATTTTCTTGCAAATTTAATGATTTCCTTGTTTTTAATTGCGGAGTAGTATTCCATTGTGTAAATGTACCACAATTTCTGTATCCATTTCTCCGTTGATGGACATCTGGGTTGTTTCCAGGTTCTGGCTATTATGAATGAAGCTGCTACAAATATTGTTGAGCAAATGTACTTGTTGTATACTTGAGCATAGTTTGTATATATGCCTAGGAGTGGTATAGCTGGATCTTGATGAAGTGTTATTCCCAATTGTCTGAGATAGCACCAGATTAATACTAGACCTAAAAGACTTTACTTGGAGATGTAAAAATGTTGCAATAACATTTTCTGGAAATGTTTGTTGACACGGGCCATACTAAAAATTACTATTCTCTACTACATTAAGAATAAAGTGTTTGGTGACCTTATGTTGTCAGTGGCCAGAGTTTACTATTTAAATAAAAGAAAGAAAATGTCAAAATTACTTAGGTTTAGAAAAAGTGCTAATATGATTGAAGCATTTTCACTAAAATATGTGATAATTTTGTCCCCTAAAAACACACTCACAAAAGTGATAAAGTTTATTTCTCCAATATAACTTTAAAATCTAGTTAAAATGTGTTTAATTTAAGACCTATCTATATAAATATTCCTCGTCAAAATATTCTTTTGGAATATTTGGTCCTAGAAATCCGTATAAAAATAATTATATATGATCAAACATAAAATTAAAAGAGAAAAAGTATGTATTATTTTTATTGGGGCAGGGGAGAACAAAACATTTACTATCTTTTATATGAAAAACTGACATTTGTAAATAAGTAAATTATACTTACAAACATTAAACATGATAATATAAAAAAAACAAAATAACACTTTAAGTTGCAGTGATTTTTCCCTCAAATGTACATCATTCACTAAGAAGAAAGAAAGAAAAAGAGAGAGAAAGAAGAGATAATTTTTATTAATGTGATTTAATTTAATTGTAGTGTATTTACACACATTGCAAACTCAGAGAGGAAGAAAAGGCAGCCCATCCTGATGAGACCTGACAGGCTAGGGTCAGATGGAAGGGGAGGAGGACCTCCTCTATCAGTGGACTTGGAGAGGGGCAGGGAGGAGTTGAGAAAGGGAGGGCTGAATTGGGAGAGGAATTAATTAGGAAGGAGACTACAGCTGGAACACAAAGTAAATAAACTATAATTAATATAAAAAATAAAAATGTATTAAAAAGTGAAAAAAAGAAAAATAGATAGATAGATAGATAGATAGATAGATAGATAGATAGATAGATAAAGTATGTAGTGGTCATAGTACCATAGAATAATGATAATGGACTTAAAGAAAGGATCCAGTGATTTGAAAACAGATGAATATCCTACATCAAATGGTACTACATGTTTATGGATCATGTGACCCAATGATATGTAAACAAATTAATGAAGGAAACTATCAAATCTTCCTGAATTTGAATTGACTGTCTCTGGCATGAACTTAGTGGTTGGCCCTTTGCTCACCTCCTCCTGATGGGGAAGCAGATTTTAAGATGGCTTTAAAACTACCACAACAACAGAGTAGGAAATAAAGAGATCCACACCAGGAATGGATTACCTTTTTCACAGTTGTTGGTAAATGGGATCCCATATAAGCCCAAGTGTTTCAGGCAAATGATGTTTTTCTTGGTTACACTCCTTCCAATAATACCACGTTTTAGTTACAAAATATGAAGAAATAAAGTTGCTACTGACCTCGATGCTTTATCCTACCTGCTAGGTCCAATAGTGTAGGAAGCTGTGATGCGTAACAGAAGAGGAGAAAAAGCCATCAATCTTACCCAGAGAACTCTGCGATCTGCAGTAATACAAGAGGCTCTACAGTGTAACAGTAGTATAAATGCTACAGGAGTAATCAACAGCAATTTTATTTTTTTTTAAT
The DNA here is from genome assembly GCA_010120015.1 of Rhombomys opimus. NCBI lineage: Eukaryota > Metazoa > Chordata > Mammalia > Rodentia > Muridae > Rhombomys > Rhombomys opimus. The sequence goes on from REGO01001004.1 coordinate 331,131, forward strand.
GCCATATCAAATCCATAGCTGGCAACCACTTTTCTTCAGGGTAAAGCTTATGGCTAGACAGGTCATAGAACCTGGGTATATTCTAGTAAAACTCATCTCTTAAATGGACATTTTACTAAATTGCATTCTAACCACTTATTGCTATGATCATAAATTAGTTACTTTCTCAACCCATATCAGAGTCTTTTTTCCTCTTTGCAGTAGACAGTGATAAACATAAAGACACACAATTAACTGGTCAGTGTATACAAGCTGACAAACTATGTAGTACTCTTGCTTCAACAACACATCTATACCTCACCTCTCTCCTCAATTCCCAGGTGTCATCATTGATGAGGGCTTGGAAAGATAAGGTACAAACAACAACATAGTTTCCCATATGAACCCATAACAGTTGAGGCAGAATGTAAGATTGCTGTGCAAACTCAAGCTGTACAAAGCTCCAAAATTGAATTCCCAAAGCTAGCTGAAGAATTACTGGTAATTTATAGGTTCTGGCAGAGATAGAGTCAGGATTATTTTTGACAGTGTATCCCAGATAGGCTGACAAGACTACAGTAGTTGGCCCCCTACCCAAGAGTGCTTGGATACCACAAATTATACTTCCTAGATGAGGAAAAGATATATGTAACATGGTATTGAGTGGACCTGAGATGAGCTGTGTCATGGTGATAAAAATGTTCAAAATATGCTGTATGGAATTCCCAAATAATCGATAAAATATTTTTGAAATAAAAGAAAAGAGTATGGAAGGAAGACTTCCCCTACCATTGTACTAGGGAAGGACAGGGCTAAAAAAGGGAGGGAGGCTAGGACAAGGAGGAGATAAAGGAGGGATCTACAACTGGTATACAAAGTGAATAAATTGTAAATAATAATAAATATCTCTGAAAAAAACTAATAAAATAGAAGAAAAATATCAATTCAATATTTAAATGACTCTTTAAAATTAAAAAGATCTAAATTCATAAATCAAACTGAAATATTGTACAGCGTGTTCCTTAAAAAATAAAATTCTAATGAAAGATAAATCTAAAGTTGCATCTCTGATGATTTGTCACTTTACTTTTTAGGAAGGGAAACTTTATGTATAGGAAAGATAATCTCTTGAGTCTGTTCCTACCAAAGAATTAGATTTATGTGTTTCAAGTACAAATAATAAACTAAGTCACTTGCATCATGGGATGATTAATAACATAAAAATCCCCAAACTTTATACAAGAAACTTCAAATATTTTGTTTGATTGCTTGTGCTTATGTTTGCAACTGTAAAAATGCTTTTAGAGTGTTATGAAATGCTCAGAGCTGTTGTAATAAAATATTCCTATGATGATTAAGCAATGCTATTTCTTAAGCTACAAAACATATTTTACTTTAATTGGATTACTTTTCAAAAATATTTAACTAAATGTCCTGTGGGTACATATATACATTTTTAGAGAAGGCATATTCAAATATGTTTAAAAAATAAAAATATATTTATTTGGTGAATTGGGACTATATTATTTTCAAGATAGTTAAATGAAGACTTTTAAAGGAGTCCACCTGCAAACATTCTGAAGATGTGAACAGGAAGTGAGTTATATAGAGAGCTTGATGGAGGAATTTATATTTTGACATCTTTTTTTTTTAAAGATTTATTTATTATTTATTCAACATTCTGCCTACACACCAGATCTTACTATAGATGGTTATGAGCCACCATGTGGTTGCTGGGAATTGAACTCAGGACCTTTGGAAGAACAGTGAGTGTTCTTAACCTCTGAGCCATCTCTCCAGCCCCTATTTTGACATCTTACATGAAACAAATTTCAGATTTTCATTAGTACAGTCTTCATTTTTTAGTCCTTGATTTGCATTTACTATTTATTTTTGAGTGACAATAATTATCTTTTATTTTAATTTTAATTTTTTTTCACAATTTATTCACTATCCCCATTGAAGCCCTTTCCTTTAACTCCTCCCAGTACCACCTACACTCCCTCTTCTCCTAGTCCTTTGAAAGGAGGAGAGTTCTCCTCTGCCATCTGCCCGTAGCTTATCAAGTCTCATCAGGACTGCAACGATCCTCTACCTTTGTGGCCTGGTAAGGCCTCATCATCAGGGGAAAGTGATCAAAGAGCAGGCAACAAAGGTCGCCAAAGAGGCAGCCCCTTCTCCCCTCACTTGGTGACCGACATGGAGACTGAGCCACAAATCAGCTATATCTGAGCATGGGGTCTAGGTCCTCTCCATGCATGTTCCTTCAGTTGGTGCATCAGTCTCTGCAGGACCCCCTGGACTCAGGTTTTGTAAGCTTTATTGGTATCTTTGTGGGGCTCTTGTTCCCTCTGTGTCCTTCTATCCTCCCAAATCTTTTTTCAGTTGGACTCCCTGCTCCTGGCTTTAAGTCTCAGCATTTGCTTCAATCCCCTGTTGCATGGAACCTTTCAGAGGACCCTCTATAGTAGGCTCCCCTCCTGTTTCCTGTCTTTCACTGATTTGGTGTCTATCCTTTTTGCCATTCTGAATGAGATGTAAGTGTCCTCTATAAGGTCCTCCTTAGTGTTTAGCTTCTTTAGATCTGTAGATTTTAGTTTGGCTATACTATATGATGTGTCTAATATCCGCTTATAAGTGAGTGTATACCATGCCTGTCTTTCTATTTCTGTATTACCTCACTCAGGATGACCTTTTCTAATTCCATCCATTGCCTGCAAATTTCATGATTTTCTTGTTCTTAATTACTGAGTAGTATTCCATTGTGTAAATTTGCCGCAATCCATGTATCAGGATGGTTTCAGAGTAGACTGACTTTACCCACCATTTTATTTCTTTTTATTTATTATTTATTCCAATTTATTCACTTTGTATTCACTGCTGTGACCCTCTCACTGATCTACTCCCAGTCCTACCATCCCTCCCTCTTCTACCCCAACGCCTCCTCCCCTAGTCCACTGATAGGGGAGAACCTCCTCCTCTTCCAACTGACCCTAGTCTATCAGGTTTCATCAGGACTGGCTGCATTGTCTTCCTCTGTGGCCTGGCAAGGCTGTATGCCCACAGCAGAAAGAGGTGATCAAAGAGCCAACCACTGAGTTCATGTCAGAGACAGCCCCTGCTCCTCTTACTCAGGAACATATGTTGAACATTTTTTTAAAAATGCATTTATTCAATGTCATAGAGAAACTATTAGCAATCAATAGCATTGCTGAAAGAAAGAGTCTACATTAAACCCTTTGTGGGGATTCTTTTCTTTTATCATTTAATTTTATTTATATATTCATTTATTACAATTTATTCACTTTACATACCTGCTGCAACCCTCTCCCTCATTTCCTCCCAGTCCCACCCACCCTCCATCTTCTCCTCCAATTGCCCTTTCCCTAGTTCTCTGATAGAGGAGGTCCTCCTTCCCCTCTATCTTACCCTAACTTATCAGGTCTCATCAAAGCTGGCTGCATCATCTTCCTCTGTGTCCTGACAAGGCTGCACCCACTAGTGGAAGGTGATCAAAGAGTAGGCCAATAAGTTCATTTCAGAGACAACCCCTGTACCCCTTCTTAGGGAACCTACCTGGGAACTGAGCAGCCAATGGGCATCCTTTGAACAGGGGGTCTAGGTACTCTCCATGCATGGTCCTTGGTTAGAGTATCAGTCTCTGCATGCTGCCCTCCTCCCTTGGCCCAGGTATTTTGGCTCTGTTGTTCTCCTTGTGGAGTTCCTGTACCCTCCAGATCATTCTATCTCTCTATTCTTCTATAATGTTTCCTGCACTCTGACCAAAGTTTGGCTATGAGTCTCAGCATCTCTTTCGATAGCCTGGTGGGTAGAATCTATGGAAATTCTTTACACTTTCCACAAAAGAGAAACCAAAATAACCTGTTATATAATTAGTCACAAATATAGTCCTGGAGTGTTGTTGCCTACACTCATTAGTGCAGCCTAAAACATATGCTCTCTGTGGTGACTAGCCTGCCCACCACTGTATTTGGCTTCCTAGTCACTCCTCTTGCTCTCCCCTCGTGGCAGTAAAACCTTATGCCATTATCATAGCTACAGTTGCTGCTGGAACCACCATAGCTAAACTGATTTCAAAGTTAGCAAAGTGTCCTCCACTTCTGTAAGGACTAGAAATTCAGACTCCGAAGTAGCCAAAATTTGAAGTCTAATTGTTGTAATTGACAAAATCATTTTAGATTCCAGTACCTCCAGAATTGCTTTGATAATTCTCAAACTCATCATAACCATCGCCACTGCCACCACCATTTCAGGAATGATTTTTGGCCTTGTTGGCTTGATGAAGCACTAGGCATCTATTAATTCCATGAGCTTTCCTTAACTCACTGTTCAACCTTTCACAATATTGTGTTTCTAAATGTCAGTCTTCTCCATGTAGTTATGGTTGTCATGGATTTAAAACAACAAAGTCTGTCTTTGTCCAACTGCCTCTTTCAGTCATGATTTCAAATTTTCCACATACTGTTCAAAGTAATCTCATAGGTGATCTTAGGTGTTCTTCAGTATCTTCTTTTTCACGGTTAAATGAGCACATGTCTTTGAAAATCTTCTCTTGTTGACACAGTTCTCATTGGTTCCTTAATTCTTCCATCTACCTTGTGTGGCCTTGTATTCACTGATAGTTACATCTACTTTCTCCACTGTCTTGTATGTGACAAATCAAAGTCTCTGGAAAACTTTTTGTTGTTGTTGTTGCTTTGGATTTTCTTGGATGCTTTGTGCTTAAATCACACACAAAATAACTCCTCAGAAACTAATTGTTTTAAAGGGGGTTTTGGCCTCCTATTACACAGGTTCTGTGTATCCCACTTAAATTTTAATTAAGCTTTAATAATTAATCTTATTTAAACTACATAATTAAAAGCTGTTGGCCTTTGCTGGGGCAGTTTCTCTGCTAGCTACTAACGTAACCTGATTCTTCAACACTCCACTCTCTACGTGTTCTCATTACCTAGGATCCAGCTCAGTTCAGTCTCCATTCTGTCTCCTTCTGCCACTTACAGAGCCTGCCTGAATTCGCTGCATCTCTCTCTCTGCCTGGAAATACACCATATTTCCTTCCCCAGCTCTTGCTGCCAGCTCTTTATTATTTGGGGAAAAAAAAAAACAAAACATTTTTTTTTTTTACTCAGATAGTAGGCAGAGATCATCTTACCCACCATCACCTTGCCTTATTCTTAAAGTCAGAAAAGAAAATGTCATTTGCCAGCATCACAAAACAACTACAACTATGTAACACTTTTTCATAGCCAGAAAATACAGTCTTTGTGGGTCACCCTGACACTCTCCAATGATAATCTTCTACAGCTCCTCTGGATTCTTAGGAGACCTTCACTTAGACATGACTGCAGGGAAGTAAGTACCTTTAATGATGTTTCCTCAGTCACATCAACAGAAAGAAAGGAGTAAGCCAATGAATGTACCTCCTTTAATAGGGATTTAATTATAAGCAAAATGAATAAACAGTTCCAACATTTGGAACCCTTCATTGTGAGTATATGTGCTCAAATGGAATATATATATATGTATATATATATGTATATATATATATATGTATATATATATGTGTATATATATATGTATGTATATATACATATATGTGTATATATATATATATATATATATCATGCACTATCCTCTAAAGTGTTGGAAATTATTTTAAGTTGTTTTTTTTTTTCATTGCAGCATATTCTGGGAACATTATAAGCTACAAATACAAAATGTTCAGGAATCTTGATATTTTAAAGCTTGTAATTGTGTAGTATGAATGTATTTGTTGATGTCTACTCAATTGATGATGGTCAATACAGGGCTTAAACATCTATATCCTCGCATAACTGTCAGATTGGTAACACCAGTAAATAGTTTGTTATTCAAGTTTGAAACACAAGGGATGTAAAATGTGTGAAAATATTTTTGATGTAGTTCATTTTTTATGTTCACAACCAGCATTTAATCCAAGATCCAAGTGGTCTAAATCCTGACTGGGAAATGTTTGATGTCATCAAGCTTTTGCATATCAGAAATGATGCTATTCAAAAGGCACTTAGTTTATAATTACATGCTCTCAAAAACAATCATTTGAATCAGTAGTCAATAAATATTAAAGATGTGTATTTTAAGAGGAAAGTAAATTCTAGAAAGAATATAATAACATTATTCATATATTTAACATTTTAGACAGACCTATTTAACCCTTCTTAGCAGGAAATAATTTGAACTCATGATGATAAAACATCTATACACTTTTTGAGGTATGTCATGTTCCTGAAAATAATGACATAATATACTGTAGAAATAAACATTTCAAAAAATCACAGATATAAAGTACAATTGAAATAAGAGTCTAGATAAGAGTTTGTGTAGTACTGCAAGAGAGAATGTAGAAAATAATCCTTTGAGAAGTATTATTCTAAAAATAGAACTTAGAAGAGGAATGCAAATGTAGCAAAATAAAAATGATTAAAAAGGGAAAGCATTAGCTATCATAGGCTGCAACAAATGAGTGAAACACTTGGTACTCATCTGAGCTTAGTACTGGCATATAGGAGACCCACATGAGCTTTTCCATTTTCCTGAGCAGGGAGGTTAGAGCCCGATTACTCAGTCAAATAGACAAATATCTTACTGGAGAAACAGCAGTTAAGCATTAATGAATTTCAGTTAAGTTGTGAAAAGAATATGTTTCTCCATGAGCACTTACTTGAATAACAAATTTCAATTGTAAATACTCCTTCAGTAACATTGAGGTTAATATTGTTAATGAATATTGGACAAAGTTAGTATGTATTGCTATCTATGAAATAGCAACTGGAAGGCTGGTGCTACTATGTCATATAGTAAATTTTGCAAATAATAAAATTCACTCATATTTTAAAAAATATGTTACCATGATTTTAGATAAACTATACCTAATAATGTTTTTTTAATCTCTGTTTTGGTCCAAAGGACATGAAATTTCATAAATTTGATAGAACTGAAACAATTATTATGGTGTATTGATAATTATGGTGTGCAATATATCCCATCAGGAAATAATTTCAAACAAAATTATTACAATGTAGGGATTTTTTTTTTCTATGATGAAACTTGGGGTGATAGTGTGGTAAAGTCTTGAGGCAGGTCTCTAACAGGGAACGCTTGTCAGAATCAGATAGCCAATCACAATTCTACCAGTTTCACATGCTTCACTTAGAGAAACTGGCTTCCAAAGTCTGTTCCCCTTTCAATAAATTTTTCAATAAATGATTACACATATAAACTCATAGCTCTTTTTTTCTTATTATTATAATTTAGTGCAATTTATTCAATTTGTATCCCAGCTGTGCCCCCCTCCTTCATCTCTTCCCAATCTCACCCTCACTCCATCTACTCTCCTTATGTCCCACCCTTAGTCCACTGAAAAGTGAGGTTCTCCTTCCCTTCTAGTTGACCCTAGCCTATCAGGTCTCATCATGATTGGTTGCATTGTCTTCCTATGAAGACTGGTAAGGCTGCTTCCCCCTCAGGAGGAGGTGATCAAAAAGCCAGACACTGAGTTCATGTCAGAGAAAGTCCCTGCTCCCTTTACTAGCGACCCAACATGGAGACTGAGTCTATGGGCTACATTTGAGCTGGGGTTTTATGTCCTCTCCATGCATTGTCCTTGGTTGGGGTATCATTTTTTTTCAGGGCCCACAGGGCTCACAGAGCCATAAAAACTCAGAGATCTTTAACTTTGATATTGAATTCAATCTAGCATGCCTATTAAATTATTCCAAGAAACTCTAAATGTTTCCAAATGGTGCTTTTTCAGTATTTTCAAGTTTAATTTTGATCAAATTTCATTGCCTCTCTCATTAGATTATAATAAACATTGCATATTTTAGGCAAAAATGTATTAAATTTTCTTAGTGAATGTTATCTACTGGTATAATCATAGTCAAGGCAAGGTACTTCTATAGGGATGGATGGCAGATCATAGAGTCTTAAAATATGATTTCAGACCAATTGTATCTGGAATCAAGAACATCACAGGCAAGCCTGTGAGAAGCAAACCCTGAGCCCCACCAGGATAATACTGAATAAACAACTTGGGGAATTTTTGCCATTTAATCAACTCTCTAAGAAGTCATGATGCAAGTCAAAACGCAAAGATCAATGTGTCAGGAAGTAGAGTGTTGATTATGAATATTTATTATTGATTTATCATTTAGTTAAACAGCAGTTATTCCTAGCTGTATACCCAAATCACCACACAGAGACTAGGGTTTACTTAATTAACTTAGAGGACAAACTGAGCAACAATTACTCCATCCTAAATCTCTAAGCCCACATAGCTTCTACCCATTCAGAATTTCCAACATTATACTTCCTTTTAGTCATATCTTAAGTCTGGTTAATCTCTTCTTGTTCTTCCAAGCCCTCTCCTGCTGATCTCTGTTTTCCTCTTCTTCCCACTCACTTCCTTCTCCTCCCCTCAGGACCAGGATGTCCCTCTTATCCTCTCCAGTGTACAGCATTGGCTGGTTGTTTAAATGAAAATACAGAGAACAAATGGAGCCATGTTTACTCAAACTTGACACAAGTGATTCTTAGAATATACATCACAATACAATGTCTGGATTGAAAGAAGATAGTGGGGTAGAGAAATCAGCATTTGAATGAACAAGGGTAAATTGGATACATTTCACAAAAACATAGCAACAGTAGAGTATCAACATGTTAATTCGCAAATGCCCTCCTTCTGTGAAGTGGACTGATCATGCGATTTTAAAAAAAATAGTACATGTAACAAGAAAACAGGGTGGGAAATATCTTAGGAAAAGGCAGATAGCCACTTCAAATTAACATAAAATATTAAATTATGTATATTTCCTAAATATCACCTTTTGTTTAAGTCAAAGTGACACAAAATGGTAGAGCCTAACCATTCACATAGCATAAGTAGGTAGGTGATTAGTTACAGAGAGATATAAAATACAGTGACAACTAGCAAGGTCATATACCTTATAATCTAAATAGTCCTATAGTTATTAATATGTGTCAAACTTTGATTCATGAAAACATCACAAGAAAATAATAATATAAAGATAAAATTTTATATATTTTAATGTTTAAAGTTTTCAGTATATGTTTGTCCTTTAGCAATAATTTCAACCTAAAAATATTTAATTTGTATTTTTGGTTGTGATCCTGGCCTTTAATGGTTGAGCCATCAATAGTAAGCCCTGTAGAGGACAGGAGCTCCACAAGGAAAGCAACAGAACCAAATTATCTGGACACAGGAATCTTTTCTGAGACTGATATTCCAATCAAGGACCGTTCATGGAAATAACCTAGAACCCCTGCTCAGATGTAGCCCATGGCAGCTCAGTACCCAAGTGGGTTTCCTAATAAGGGGAACAGTGACTGTCTCTGACATGAACTCAGGGGCTAGCTCTTTGACCACCCCCCATAAGGGAGTAGCAGCCTTGCCAGGCCACAGAAGAGGACAATGCAGCCAGTTCATTGAGACCAGATAAGCCAGGGTCAGATGGAAGGGGAAGAAGATCTCCCTATCAGTGGACTTGGAGAGGGGCAGGCAGGAGATGAGGGAGGGAGTGTGAAATTGGGAGGGAATGAGGGAGGGGGCTACAGCTTGGATACAAAGTGAATAAACTGTAATTAATTAAAAAAATAAAAATTTAATAAAATATTTAATTTGATTTTAGAAATTATATATACAAGTGCATCGATAATTTATCCCCAAAAGTAAATTTTTTTGAAGATCTCATAATTTAATTATAAATAAAGATCTAAATGACATTGGCTCACTTTCTTTTTTTTTTTTTTAGTTACATTTTATTCACTTTGTATCTCCCCAT
>REGO01001004.1:361016-373487 GCA_010120015.1 Rhombomys opimus
CATGCAGAGGGTGGAGGAAGGGAGGGATTGGGATGGGAGGAGAGAGGGAACCACCGGGGGATACAAAGTGAATAAAGTGTAATTATATAAAGAATTTTAAAACGGTTTTTATTTTCCATAAAAACACAGAAATGTACATTTTGTGAGGTGATTCTAGAGATCCAGAAGATCACACAAAACTAGCTGCTGCGACATCACAGCTTCTTTACAATCCATCTACTAAGTACATCTGTTTTCTGCCTCACATATAGGTTCATGTGTTTTGTAAGAGTTCCAAAAATATAAGTTCCTAATTTAAGAACATGTTTCTTATAAGAAAATTGGATTACCGATTTCTCCTCAGGACTTAAAACTTTCTAATCAAACTAGCATCCTCTTCTCTCCCACTACTGTAATTGTATCTTGTTTATTTTATTGTTTGTTATGATTGCCAAATATGAAAGTTATATCAGCTAGATACACTTCATTGTGTCACCTCCTTGCCTTAAATGCTTTAGAAACACTTAGGTCTGTACCAATGTCTTGCACTCATGAATTCTTTGTCAGGTCCTCTCAGAGTTCTCCCTTCGGCTCAATCTTCTGAAGCTTCACTGGTTTCTTTGCTGTGTTCTTGCAAGAATATTAACCATTTTCTTAGTATGTGCAAGGCTTTCATTCCACATTTAATGAATGATATGACAAGTTTTAATTGACTGCCTCAGGTGTTTATATTGTGAGTTGGAATTAAAATATTTGGAGTGATTCAAAACCAGATTGTGAGGAAAATAATATAGAGCTGGGAGTATACTTAGTGGATTATTGAATAGATAATTTAGATAGATTAAAAATGTGTCTATGTAAAGTAGGCAGATATGAGTAGGCAAATATGAGTGTAGTCTGACCACCTTTATGTGATATGAATTCTGTGTAATATGAATATGGCAATTATGTGAATTGCTTCACCTTGAAGGAAACTGAGGACAAGGAAGTTTCCTTCAAGGTGAAGCATTCAACATGCTATTGGATTTCATCCAATCAGCAGAGCCCACAAACCAAACAAACTTAAAAACAAAATAGCATAAAAAAACTAAATGAAACTGGAAAAATAATGTAAAGCTTAGAAATCTGGACTGGCATGACCTTTTTCATACGTGTGTGCATTCTGTCACTTTCCAAATGGGAGAATGTATGGATAGAGTTTGGAGCTGGGTAGAGTCATTCGTGGTGACACATGTCTTTAATCTCCTCACTTGGTAGACAAAGGCAGGAAGATTTCTGTGAGTTTGACGCCCACCTGGTCTACAGGAGTGAGTTCAAGGGCAGCCAGTACTACACAAACCTGCCTCAAATGCAAGCAGGCAAGCAAACAACCCAATTTTGCTCAGAAAAGTTTCTTCTCTTTCTCGGTATGTGTTTGTGTGTCTCTGCCTTACATTAGCTCAAAATAGTATGTCATACTAATTTAAAATGATAGCTGATGGTAGCTCTACTCAAAAAAAAAAAAAACACAGCAAATAAACAAGCAAAAATAAAACAAGTAGGAAAAAGAAGGAAGAGAGGGGAGATAGTCAGCAAGAAAGAAAAGAAAGTTAGAAACAGAGTAAGGCATATGCAGGGTGGAGGGCAAGGAAGAAAAAAAAAGACCAATCTGTTCTCTAGATTGTAGTCAGAAAGGCCACCTTAATGAATGAGGTAAGTTTAATAAACTGTGTAAATATACTCATTGGACAGATATATTTTGAACAATATAAGGGGCTGCCATTCTGTATCAAAACACTAGATACAGCAAGATTAGAATAAACATTAGCTATAGTAAAATTATAATACACATATGTATTCCAGGCTGTGAAATAATGTGGTTCAAATGCATTAGGAATAACCTTTTTTTTCCTATAAAAGTTCATCATGCACACTACTTTCACGTGTTTCTTCCTACCGTTTTTTTTTTAATTTTACATGTTTTTTAATTTAATTTTATTTTTTATTATTAGTTATATTTTATTAACTCTGTATCCCAGCTGTATCCCACTCCCTTATTTCCTCCCAATCCCAGCCTCCCTCCCTCATCTCCTCCCTGCCCCTTTCCAAGTCCACAGATTAGGGAGGACCTCCTCCCCTTTCATCTGACCCTGTTTTATCAGGTATCTTCAGGACTGGCTGCAAAGTCCTCCTCTGTGGCCTAGCAGGACTGCTCCTCCCTTGGGGGGTGGGGAGGTCAAAGAGCCTGCCATTAAATTCCTGTCAGAAATAGTCCGTGTTCCACTTACTATGGGAAACCAATTGGTTACTGAGCTACCACGGGCTTCATCTGAGCAGAGGTTCTAGGTTATATCCATACATGGTCTTTGGTGGAGTATCAGTCTCAGAAAAGAACCTGTGCCCAGATATATTTGGTCTTTGTGGAGCTCCTATCCTTTCCACGTCATACTAACTCCCCTTCTGCTGAAGGTTTGGTTATGAGTCTTATCTGTTTGAAACACTGCTAGGTAGAGTCTTTCAGATGCCTTCTGCGGTAGACTCCTGACATACTTTTTTTTTTTTTTATTCTCTTTTCTTTGTCAAGCCATCCTGAATTGTCCATTTTTCCCTATTTGTTGGCTTCATTCTTTCTCATGCTTAAACACTCAGAGAAAACTGGAATGAAATAAAAGTTTTCAAGTCTATCTTTGGTGATGCTGTACTGAATGTGCAATGATGCTTAAGAGGGATGGATGTAGAGTGGTACGCTCAGACATGTCTTTTGAGTCCAGGTCAAGAATAAAATGTTTTTTTTTTCCCTCTACTTACTACTATTTTATTAGTTATTTCCTTCGATTTTCCTCTATGGTATATCTTTACACACTTTATTTAAGCTGCCAGTCTAAAACATCTCAAGTGTCCTCATTATGGTGGGAAAGTAGAGAGTGCACACCAAAAGACATATTTGGAAGATTATCAAGTAGTGATATTTTTTCAATATTTTTACATGTCTGAAGAGATAGATTGTTCATAATCACATACCCACATACCCATACTTATTTAAAAATAAAACTATGTAGTTAAAAATTCAATATGAAAAACATGTAAAATATATCATCAATATTTTTATACAGAATTCATTTCTTTAATAATATTTCAACTGTGTTATATGAAATATCAAAAATGTAAATGGAGGAAAGATGGCCTGGAGAGATGGCTAATTGGCTAAGTGCACTTCCTGCTGCTGCTGAAGGCCTGATTTTGGTTTTTAGCATCCACTTTAGAAAAAGCACAGCAGCCTGTAACTCCACTTCCATAGGGACCCAGTGCTGTTTTCTGGAGTCAGCAGGCACTGTACTCATATACAGACTCCTCATTCCATCACAAATACAAAAATCAGTAAAAAATAAAACAAAACAATCTTAAAATACAATAAGATACTATAATGAGGTTCTAATAAAAATATTAGTGTAATATGTTTGCCTAATACACTTCCACTAGCATGTGCTTTCACCACTAAGACATTATGAAAAGGCGGGCACAGTGGTGCCCGCCTGAAATCCTAGCACTCAAGCAAAAAGAGTCAGGTGGATATCTGTGAATTGAACAAAAAGAAACCTTGTCATGAAGAAAATTAAAAAAAAAAGGAATTATGAAAAAAACTTCGAAGTGTGAATTGTATCTTAAAGATGTAAGTTGCTCTTAGAAGTGTTCACATGTCTGTATATAAAAATTTATACTTTATCATGTTACTTATTCTATTTGATATGTATTTTCCAGTCTTGGCTCCTGACAGATCGCAGAAAGCACAGTTATAGTAGAATAACAAGAATTTAGAACTAGAATACTTCATATTACATTGCCCAAATATTGAAAACATAAAACTAAGTGTGAAGCTGTTGTTCATAATGTGAAACACAGCCACCTACTAACTCCAATGTTCTCTGCAATGGATGCACGCATTTACTGCACGGGCTCGTGAACATAACAAAAGCATGTTTGGGTTCATATCTAGAGTTTTCTCCAGTCCAAAAATTCTCTCCTAATTTTTGGTACTTTGAGTATAATCAAGAATGTAAATGACAATAGGGTTAAGTGTTAAATTTATAATCTAACTTTATCAGTAGAAGTCAATTCATCCAGATACATGTAAAATGCAATGGTATTTAAAAAGAACTGTAAATAAAAATTGTACACAGTTCTTTAACTGGAACGTCTAAATTTTATTTGGCACTTAGGGTCGTTTTAATTATTTTATGCTCCTTTCTAATTCCATGAAATTTTAGTTTAAAAATCAGAACACTGTTAATTTAAATTTTGATGGTTGCTTATAGAATAGCAACACTTTTCAGTGCTTAGAGGAAGAAAAAGGAAAAAAGTAAGAAATTGCACATTTCTTTTACTGCGTTTGAATTCAAAGAACCCATAAAATCAATTCAAAAACTTTACCAAAGTAGAACCATTTAAATTAGCCAGGCTCCTTTCACTCCAAAGGAAGAATCAGAGTCCAAGTACTCCCATCATGATTGAAACCTTCGCATATATGGTTTTAGCAAAGCATGTTCTTTTTCCTTTGTGAAATAACCTCATTCTAAGGACAAAAATTTGGGAAGAAATCCCAATCTTGATTATCTGCAAAACTACAAAGCACTTATGGGCTTATTCAGCCATCAGATCTGCAGAATGTTCGGGAAGTCCGTTGCTGAAATGTGTCTTTATTTCCACATGTGCTTATTGCCAATGTTATTTTAGCTGTAAGAGTATCTTAAAGACATAAAAGCAGTTGGCTGGATGTTCTAAAGATGATGGCCATAGCCTGCAGCTTACATAAACACTATAGGGTCCACGGACATAGCTGCAATAAAGCTGAACATAGAAAACATGGCTTATATAAAACTTAATACACTCAGCCCGGAAGATACTTTTAAACATTTGCTAAAATTACTTTCCAAGCAGGCATGTTCACTATAAAATCATCGTAATGGAGAAATAAAGCAGAGGTGCAGAATAAAAAGCAAGAATTTCTCCCCAACAGTTTCACTTAAGTATCTCAATAACCAAAAAGGTTATCTTTATCCAATTTACAGAGGTTCTTTCCATGAAGATGTCATTTATAGCTCTATAACATTGATAATTATTCTATTTGATGTTTTTTTTCCCCAAAGCTCCCATTTTTTTTTTGCTATGCCCAACAAAACTGACCTATTTGCCTTCCAGATGTGTATGCTTGCTTTTATGTTATCTCTTAAGTAATAGTAGCTCATAGGCTCCATTTAAAACATATGAAGTTAGCATTTACTTTTATAAAAAAATGAGGTTTTTAACTTTTTATTTTTTCATTTATTACAATTTATTCACTTTGTATCTAGCTGTAGCCCCCTCCCTCATTACCTCTGAATCCCCCCTCCCTCCCTTTTCTCCTTCCATGCCCTTCCTCTAGTCCACTGATACTGGAAGGACTCCTCCTCTTCCAACTGATCATAGCCTATCAGGTCTCATCAGGATTGGTTGCATTGTCTTCCTCTGTGGCCAGGTAAGGCTACACCCCCAGGGGGGAGGTGATCAAAGAGCCAGCCACTGAGTTCATGTCAGAGATAGCCCCTGCTCCCCTTTCCAGGACACCCATTTAGAGACTGAGCTGCCGTGGGCTACATCTGAGCAGGGGCTCTAGATTATCTCCATTAATGGTCCTTGGTTAGAGTATTGGTCTCTGCAAAGACGCTTGGGTACAGAATTTTTGGTTCTGTTGCTCTCCTTGTGGAGTTCTTGTGCCCTCCAGTTTTTTTCTATTTCCCCCTTCTTTCCTAAGATTCTCTGAACTCTGCCCAAAGTCTGGCTATTAGTCTCAACACCTGCTTCGATACACTGCTGGGTAGAGTCTTTCAGAGGTCCTTTGTGGTAGGCTCCTGTCCTGTTCCCTGTTTTCTCCTGCTTCTGATTTCCATCCCATTTGTCTTTCTGAGTAAGGAATGGATACAGAAATTGTGGTACATTTATACAATAGAATACTACTCAGCAATTAAAAACAAGAAAATCATGAAATTTTTAGGCAAATGGATGAAACTAGAAAAGATCATCCTGAATGAGATAACTCAGAAGCAGAAAGACACACATGGTATGAACTCACTTATAAGTGGATATTAGACATATAATATAGGATAAACATACCAAAATCTGTACAACTAAAGAAGCTAAGTTATAAGGAGGACCCTGGGTAAGATGATCAATCCTCTCTCAGAAAACATGAGGTTTATTGTTGAGGGGATATTAATGGACAGCAGGGATAGCACAGAGAGATAATTAAAAATATTTATTTTATTATTTTATTTTATATAAGCTAATTATGATAAATTCACTGTTAAATAAATGTTGTTTTAAAATATGATATTAAAGCCAGTCTTGGGACTAAGGGAGGACCTCAGTTAGGAAAATTCGCAATAAACTCTAGTACCCAAGTTTTGTCCTCCAGAAGCCACATTTAAAAACATGGTATGACATCTCATGTTTGTAATCCCAGCTCTGGATAAGGTGGGGGCACAGACCTAGACCAGACAGATCTTTGGAGCTCAATGGGCCATCAAGTCCAACAGAATTTATGCCCTTCAGATTCAGTAAGATAACCTGTTAAAAAATGGAGAGAGAGTTAGAAAAAGAGAGAGAAGAGAAGAAACTGGAAAACAGTCAAAGAAGATATTAGACATATATCCTCATTAGATATTAGACAATAATCCTCCACATTATTTTGCTTACCTGTTCATGTACTTTAGCATGCACAAGTGAACACAAGCATATGCTTACATACATATACATATTTTAGTCTTACTTAGAAGAAAACTATAATGAGTATTAGGTTGCTTGTATTTTTGAAAGAAGTACAGTTACTTTAAAACAAAACAAAGCAACTACACAAAAATATTCGAAAAGAACAACTGAACTAAGTAAATGTGTGACCACACAACATATCCAGTAGAACCATTTAGATACACATCATGTGTCCAATGGCCTCAGTGAGTTATCCTGATAACACCAGTATTAAGTTTTCAGTCTCAGAATAAAGCCTACCCTATAACAGTTTCAGTATAAAGAAAGAACTTGTTTCAAACTTGGCATCTGAGCAACAATATTGCCTTAACCAGTCAACTGAGTAAATAATAATGGGCATATGTATTCTATTAGTTATTAAATAAAAACATGGGGATTTCATACAATGTATTTTGTTCACACTCAAGCCCTCTTCCAACAACACCTAGAACCTCTCAGTTCCCTCAGCATCCAACTTTTCATCTGCTTTGTTCTGGTTTTTGTGAATTCATTCATTAGAGTTGGTACTGCCGATACCAACAATCTATTGCAGTTTGATCAACTCACCAGGATCCATAACCTTAAAAAATACAGTCAGAATCTTTGTTTTCTAGTAACTGCTAATTGGCAACAGTTCCTTATCTAGAAACTAGATGTCATGTTGATCCACCATTCTGGGCTGGGGCTGGAATTTTGCCTGGCTTGAACTTTCTTTGCACAAGTAGTTGTCTCTACCACTACCAATTTATATGTGCAGCTAATGTTCTGCATCCATTACCTACTATTTCCTTGATGCCATCCACTATCTTTGACTCTTAAATCACTCTGCCTTCTTTTTCCTAATGATCTCTGGCCTTTGGAAGGTAGGCATGCAATATAGATATCTCATTTATGGTTGAGGATTTAATAGTCTTTTTTTTCTCTGCACCTTACTGAGTATGGATCTCTGTGTTAACTGCCACCTACCAAAAAGAGAAGCTTTTCTTATGAGGGTTGAAAGGACCCTCATATGTGTTTAAACATAAGTCATGAAAAGTCAGTTTAATACCCTGCATAATTAGCAGAATAATACTGGTAATTTTTTTTTTCAGTTTGGCTTATAACCTGTTTAGATATAGGTGCATGCTTTATTTTTCCTTTTTATTTATTTATTTATGTTTTCATTTTTAATTTTTTATTATATTTTTATTTTTATATTAATTTCAGTTTATTAACTTTGTATCCCAGCTGTAGACCCTTCCCTTATACCCCTCCAAACACACCCTCCCTGATCTCCTCCTATCCTAGTCTCCAAGTCCACTAATAGGGGAGGTAATCCTTCCCTTCCATTTGACCCTAGCTTATCAGGTCTCATCAGGTTTGGCTGCATTGTTCTCCTCTGTGGCCTGGCAAGGCTGCTACTCCCTCATTGTAAGGTGGTCAAAGAGCCAGCCACTGAGTTCATGTCAGAGAAAGTCCCTGTTCCCCTTATTAAGGGTCCTACTTAGATACTATGCTGCTATGGGCTATATCTGTTCAGGGGTTTTAGGTTATTTCTATGAATGGTCCTTGATTGGAGTATCAGTCTCAGAAAAGACCCATGTGCCCAGATTTTGGATTTTGTTGCTCTCCTTGTGGAGTATTATATATAGCCCATAGAGAAAAACATCTCGGGTCAAAACCAGCTTGACTTTATAGTATTCTATGACTCAATCATGTTATCATAAGTATTAGTGACTTACCTTCAAATTCTGTGAGTTAACCCAGAGCATTGTCAATAGTTTGGAATGATTAGGGTTTATGTCATCTTACTGGTCAACAACTCCAGAAGAGCTAACCAATTCTTGGTATTGGATTTTGTATTTGTTGAGTTTCATCATCCCAAAAACTTTATGGTAGCTCTCTATTATACTCTAGAATCTACAAAAGTGTAAAGCTACGATCATAAGGCACCTGGCCATAAGGCATTCAATCCAAAGAATGAGAATCACATTTCACATGATTAAGAAAGAGATAGGACAAATGAAATTTTGGACTTTTGGAAGATCTACTGGGTGAAAAGCTACCCACTACATGTCTACAAAGCTATAGACTCACAAACCCACACTCACAAACCCACAAACCCAGGAAAATCACACAGAGCCACATACATATATATCCTAAGGTTTATAGTTCAGGCCCACAAGACCCAAAAACCTATGGGCTAGCAATCTCATAGTCTCACAGAATCAGGAAACAAAGCTTTTAAGATGGTCATAACTTATAAAACAAAATCATAGAGACTGTTAAACTAGCTGAATTAAAAAAAATTCTCATAGGTATAAAGAGAGCTTAGAATTTCAAGAAGCCTCTGAACTAACAGAGGCCAGCTACTGTTCTTACAAGCCATTTTTATAGACATCTGCTCAAGAATTCCAATCAGGATCAGTGGCAGAGCAAAAGGCCCATGAGAAATGTCACTCTGTGATGCCAACATGCAGTGATGTCAAGCGTGAGCAGCAGCACCTGTAGAAATCTCTGTCCACTGGACCTTGGATAAAGTCAAGGCTACAGGTGACTGCCAGTGACAAATCAGGCCCTGCTCAGAACAAAGGTGTTGGAGACCTGCTTCTGAAGGGTCAGGATACCTGCCCAAAATTACCATTTCACACCCTCTCTCTGTTGTATCTGGACATAAAAGGTGTGCTGGCCTTAAGCAACACTCTGTGCTTTACAAAAAAAGACCAGGATTGGTGGGAAAGCTACATTCTTAAGGTTCAGGAACAAAATTTGCTAAGGCTAAAGGTAGAGAATTAGAATTAGGCAAACTGTAACCAGTATGTAAACCTTACATCAGGAAAACTTTCCCGTAGAGATAAAAACAAAAGCTCAGAAATTTATACACCTGCAACATTTAAAAAAAATAGTTCACAAAATTCTTTAGGCCAGGAGAAATGTGATGTGAAATGATAATTGTGCTAAAAAAAAAAATGAGTTTATTTTCAGCCAAATATGAGAGGCAATGAATGAGGAACATAAATTTGTGCTACACTGAATGACATGTTTCAGTGTGGAAGAATTATATGAGTATTTGTAGTTACAGAAGAAATTAAACTCCTAATTAATTAAATTAAACTAATAAGCAAGTTACTTTGGTAGGAGAAGCAGGTTGCTGGACTCTAGCACAGTGGAAGACTCTCTTCTTCTATAGATTTAGACATTAGATGCAGAGTTGGTGTAGGGTAGACTTGATCATTCATTGCAAGGTTTTTTGTTGTTGTTGTTGTTGTTTTTGTTTTTTTTTTTTTTTTCCTAAAAGTCACAAAGATGTTTTGTCCTGTAAGAGGTAGATAGTATCCTTCTCTTCAAGGAAGGTAGCAGCCCATGATAAATGTTGGCTGTTTTTCTCTTTCTCCACCATCATGACTGTTTCCTAGTTCCCGGTCAATCAAGCCTTCAAACTCGTCAAAACAGATATCCTCAACAACTGAATGGCAGGAGTCTGTAGAATCTCTGACACTGGGCTGATCAAAACAACTCTAAAATACTCTTCCTCGGGAATTCTGAACTTATGTTTTTATCCACCAAGTAACAATCTCTCCATTTACCTAGTAAGAGACTTTCTGGGTATATAACATTGTCGTCATCACTGTCATTTAAGGCCCCCAACTTCGGACATAACACCTGCAAATGTTTTTATTTTTGTTATTGTTTAGAATGACACTTCCAATCTGGTAGAGTACTCTGAACAACTAGATTTTATTGGCAACATCTAAGCAATGCTTTTTAACATGCAAATGGTCTCAGAGACTCTCACAAACAGAATTAAAAACAAACAAACAAA
This sequence comes from Rhombomys opimus, assembly GCA_010120015.1. Classification (NCBI taxonomy): domain Eukaryota; kingdom Metazoa; phylum Chordata; class Mammalia; order Rodentia; family Muridae; genus Rhombomys; species Rhombomys opimus. The sequence continues at coordinate 371,557 of REGO01001004.1, forward strand.
CAAAAAATCTTGTTGCTCAGCCTAGAATTAGACATGAAGACCAGTTGCTTTGATACCACAAGTACCTAGCTTACTCTGACATAACTGTAAAGATTGTACCTTGAGAAGAAAAGCTCATAACCATCACATTTGACCCAGTGAGATCACCAGATGGTCACATATCAATGAAATCTAAATTACAGGAAATCTTTCATTAATGCCCCAATCTTTCCTTTAGAGACAATAGCTATGTTCTTTATAAACCATGAATGACTAATACAATGTCTCATCAGGTAGAAAAAGATATTTCAATTCAGGAGAATCAGATAATGTCTAATGTTCCTTAAATAAGATAAGAACTTTTTTTTCACTTTTTAATTTTTTTATTTTTATTATTAATTACATTTTATTAACTGTATCCCAGCTATATCCCATTCCCTCATTCTCTCCCAATCTCACCCTTCCTCCCTCATCTCCTCCTGCCCCTTTCCAAGTCCACTGATTGGGGAGGACCTCCTCCCCTTTCATCTAACCCTGTTTTATCAGGTATCTTCGGGACGGGCTGCAAAGTCCTCCTTTGTGGCCTAGCAGGACTGCAGAGTTGGTGCAGGGTAGAAGTGTGTCAGACTTAATCATTTATTCCAAGTTTTTTTTCTAAAAGTCACAAAGATTTTTTTTTTTTCCTGTAAGAGGTAGATAGTATCCTTCTCTTCATGGAAGGTAGTGAAGAATTTGAGTTGGCCTAAATATAACTCCATTTTGAAATAAAGATTTTGACTGAGAACTCAATTCAAGTACCAGGAAATATCACAGAATGTAACAAAGTTCACAAAGTTAACTCTCCTAGCAACAGCCTCCAGGAAATATAACAGAATAAATGCTTCATAGAAAATAGAGACAAACTCCCTGGCAATAATCAATGGGAATCAGTTGGAAATCGGGTTGGAAAATTCTCCCATTGTTTCAGATATGGTTTAGAAAAATAGCCATTGTGATTATGTGCCTCAGAAAAGGTCACCCCGCCCTACTAAACTTCACCCAATTCTGCAATGCCAAGGCTTGTGCCCCCCTGCTTGCTGCCATGGAAACCCCCTGTTCACAGACTTTCCCTTTAAAAATCCTGTTCACTCAGAGCTCGGGGTTCCACTTCTCTACTGCTATGTCAGTGAGACTTGGGTCCCAAGTTCGATAGCTCTAGTAATAAAGCTCTCTTGCAATTGCATCAAGTCGCCTCCTGGTGGTCTCTGAGGGTCCTGTGAACCTGGCATAACAGTAGCAGCCCATGATAAATGTTGGCTGTTTTTCTCTTTCTCCATCGTCATGACTGTTTCCTAGTTCACGGTCAATCAAGCCTTCAAACTCATCAATACAGATATGATATCCTCAACAACTGATATGGCAGGAGTCTGTAGAATCTCTGAGACTAGGCTTGGGGCATGGTTAGATCAAAGAGCCTGCCATTGAGTTCCTGACAGCAATAGTCCCTGTTCCCCTTACTATGGGAAACCAATTGGTTACTGAGCTACCACAGGCTACATCCGAGCAGAGGTTCTAGGTTATATCCACACATGGAGAAAAGGACTTTTAAATGTGATTGTTATCACTCATCTGGTTGGAATATCTGCTTTACCTACTTAAGGAAAATCATAGATAGGCAAGACTAATAAAGATTTCAATGATAGTTTTCACTGCTTTAGTTCCCTTGGCTTTGCACAACAGCTAGCTCTTGTTAGTGGGCAGGTGGAGACAGTATCAGTTGTTGTCCTTCCATGTTCCAGCTCTACTGTAGACTTCGAGGAACAGGTTATTAAGCCACAAATGTTAGAACTTTTTCATTGCATAAGAAATCAGGATTATTAAGCCCTGGTGGCAGTTGGTGACTTCTAGGCGAGTTGGGCGTTGTGTTTCCTCAGTCCTTGGCAAGATCCAGTGATGCATTACCATTTCTGAGT
>REGO01001005.1:11347-22626 GCA_010120015.1 Rhombomys opimus
CTGTAGCCAGCCTGAGATTCACCTGAGAGTATCTAACCTGCAGTTACAAAGCTGAAGGCTAGCATACAGATGGCTGAATTTATGGACTTGACAGACATTAGGATAAAGGAGAAGAGCAATTATAGATTCCAACTGTTTGAATTAGCATAAATTTTTGTTCTATTATAATGGAGAATAATTCAAATAATAAATAATGGTATTTTCTTAAAGTACAAAAAGATAAAACAGAATTCTCAGAGATTACCCCCCAAAAGAGCAATGACTGTAGGAAAGGACAAGGCACCATGTATGAGGGATACAGATGTATCTCTAAATAGGTCCTTATCCTTGAACCTTGCCATGTACCAATTACTGCTTTTGATGCTAAGGTTAGTGGGTAAGATTCAGGTCTTGAATCCACACCTTTATTTTCTGTTCATTTTGGGAACTTATTTAATTATGGTCATATTCTCTAGTGAATGATAGTTATTGGGACCAAAAATTCTTTGAAGATACGAAAAAGATGAAAGAAGTAAAATAAAAAAGAAATGAAAGTAGAAGAAAGAAAGATAGAAGAGGAAAAAAGACTGGAGAAACAGGATGAATAAAGAGAAATAGAGGAAGACACTGAAAAAAATGATGAAGAGAAAATGATGAAGAAAAAGAAAAATGACCCCTTCTAAAATGATTTTCCACACTGAGGAACTGTCCTAATGAGTGTTCTCTATTGCCAAATCCCTAAGCATTCAAATTGTCTTTGCATGACTCTCTACCTCACCTTGTGTAGATTCCATAGTCCTTCTCATTCTGTGTAAAACTTCTTCAGCTTCCTTTTGTTTTCTTATGAAAGCTAGAAGCACCTGTGCACCAATCAGGAGAACTTGTGGTTGAAAGGGCAGCTCAAAGAGAGTCTGTCTATTCATTGCCAAATTTCAAGTAAACCAAGGCAAAGGTCTCATACCTTTGCCTGAGCTTTGAGGGCCAAGTGTGTATGTCAGAAACAACCTCACTGACAAAGTTCCTGGGAGTAACAGGAAGCTGTGTGCTGAACAAACTGAGTGTGTGAGGTCAGGTCTGGGGAATGCAGGACTGCAGACTATTCTCAGAAGGCATTCTTCATCCTGGACTTGAGAAGGTGAAAAAACGAAGCTAAACAATTTTCATGCAAATGAGTGGAGGAAATGGACAGTGGAACAGGTAAGAGATGTGCACATTTAGTCGAGAATGAGACGAGAAGGGCTGAGGGCCCCTATGGAGAGGATCAAGAGAGACAATCAAATGGCTAACTAAATGTTAGGACTCCTAGGAGAAGGGATTTGGGTTTCATCTAAAAGTATTGAGACTGCTGTCATAAGGAAATGATTTAATATATGCAAAACAGATATTTTGTAAATGATACTCTGATAACCAGAGTGAGGTCCTAGAACCTTTATTCCCATCCATTATGGGCCTCTGCCCCATGAAGCTGCATAATGAAATATTAAAAGCTTTGTCTGCATAATGTACAGCATGGTGTGCAAAGGGCTATAAAGTAGGAAGGTGTGGACAGGAGCCTACCACAGAGGGACTCTGAAAGACTACCCTCAGGGTATAGAAGCAGAGGCTGACACTCATAGCCAAATTTAGGGCAGAGTGCAGGGATTCTTATGAAAGAAGGGGGGCAGGGAGATAGGAAGATCTGGAGATGATAGGAGCTCCACAAGGTGAGAAAAAAAATTCTGGGCACAAAGGTCTTTTCTGGGACAGATATTCCAACCAAGCACCATACATGGAGATAACCTAGAACCCCTGCACAGATGCAGTCCTTGGCAGTTCAGTGTCCAAGGGTGTTCTCTAGTAATGGGAACAAGGGCTGTCTCTGACATGAACTCAGTGGCTGTCTCTTTGATCACCTCCTCTTGAAGGGGGTCAGCCTTACCAGGCCACAAAGGAAGACAGTGCAGCAGATCCTGATGAGACCTGATAGGCTAGGGTCAGATAGAAGGGGAGGAGGACCTCCCCTATCAGTGGACTGGGGGAGGGGCATGGGAGGAGAAGACAGAGAGAGGGTGAGATTGGGAGGGGAAGACAAGGGAGAGGGCTACAGCTGGGATATAGAGTGAATAACTAATTTTTTTTTTTTTTTTAAGTAGGAAGATGTGGGTTCCACTGACACCTGCTCTATTGAGAGTTTGGCAGGATGCCTGTAAAGTCCAAAGTCCTTATTTCCCTGCTCTGCCCCAAAAATGCTCTTTTTGCCTAAAAACAATGAGACTCTGTTTCACTTTGTTCATCTGAGACTGCGTGCAGAGGGTGCATAACCTTTGAGACCAGCAGAAGTGGATGTATGTCTCTCTTGTTTTTTCTTTATTTTCTTTCTTGTCAAAATGTTGTCATTCCTCCTCTTTCATTCAGCAGAACTAGATGTCACAGTGGTGATTTAAATCTTTATGTGCATGTTGGAAGAAGACACTGTATTTAATGGAACTGGGAAATGTTTCATGCACTCCGTTAGTCTAGCTTCCATGTAGCTTAATAGATCCAGCCTTTACACGTCCACCATTAGTGAGATATTAAGGTCAACTGAGTAATTTGTGTCCGCTTCCACAAAAGTTAAACTTCTAGATCCGTCTTCTTGTCTGATTGATAATATATTTTAATATCCCAATAACAGAAGCAGAATCAAGAAATGCGCATTTTTAAACAAGATAAGTCCCTTTGAAGTATTTGGAAAGAAGGTAATGCAGCCTAGACGAAAAGATCAGGGGAGATAATATAAAAGTTCTATTCAGGAAAGCAGGCTGTGTCTCATAAGCTGACTGATGCGCTACCAGCAACAACATGATAACTCAATGTTCTGTATAAAAATTAGTACATGTAAGACCAATTGCAAAATACTGGAACCATTTTCAGAGACTAGAACCTGAAGTACTCAACTCCAGTTGAAAGCTATTGCACATGAGTCAAAAGAAAAATACCGAAGCCTGTCAAAATATCATATTATTTTCTTACTTTTGGAAAGAATTCAAATGAAGAAGCCAAACAATAACGCATTTTTCTGAGAACTCCAGATACAAACCGCACTGCCATTAATACTTGCTCATAAACAATAGTATTTCACACTGTTTACGTCAGTGTTGCAAGCATTCTTTGCAAGCAGCAAGCAGGCTGCTTCAAATGTAAGAGTCTTGTTAGCATGGTATGGTTGTCTAGGAACTGGGAAGAGTAGCTAAGGAGATTTCATATTACTTGACTCTCCTTTACTCCAGGATTTCTTGTATCCTAGAGTTCAGGCTAGCCCTAAACTCACTGAGTCATCAAGGGTGACCTTGAATATGCATCTGATCTTCCTGCCTCGGTTTCTCCATTACTGAAATCACACACATGCACCCTCGACTGGACTTATGCATTTCTGGTGTCTAACCCCAGGCTTCTCTGTTTGCTAGGTGGTACTGTTCTGACTATGCTGCATGCCTATGTCACAGCTGAAGCTTTTCCATACGAGACTCTGACCCAAGGCAACATGCTCTTATCTATTCACTCATGTGCACACATTCAAACTCAGAACCAACTACTCTGCCTTTTCTCTCTCAAGCCAAGTGTCAAAGGATTGTTTGTTTCCAGACTTCCTCACTAGTGTACATAGAGAAGCTCTCCTAACTTACCAACATTAAATTTATTTACAAATACCAAAAATAACCAAAAGCCTTTGATTCTCTTATTTTAATTGCAGGCATTATATGGGACTAGGAAATTGTATATTCCCATTTTAAGGACCAAAGGTGTGTGTTTATATATATATATAAACAGTTTTGAGTTTTTCATTTAATAGTAAGATAATGACATTAAAATAGGCCCTGGAGCTCCATCAATTTTATCATGGGTGGCTAAATACCTCTAAAATGAAATAAATATATGCAGCATGAGATCACAATTCTACCTCCTAACCCTCTGTCATTTAGGATCCCTGTAGGACAGTGGTTCTCAACCTGTAGGTTGTGACCCTTTTGGGCATTGAATGACCCTTTCACATATCTTAGGACCATTGAAAAACACAGATCTTGACATTATGATTTACAAGAGAGGCAAAATTTGGTTATGAAATAAGGGAAATGATTTTATGATTGGGGGTCATTGGAAGATGAGAAATTATATTAAAAGGTCACAGCATAAGGAAGGTTGAGAACACTACTGTAGAAGAAATTAGCATATAAAGGTACAATTTAGCATGTACAAATACTATAGCTGGTTAATGAGCCTGAAGAAAGGGATAGTGATGGGAGATGAAATTTAAGTCAGGAGAGGAAGATGATGAACAGAGGATAGGAGGAAAACTGAATCAAGAGAAGAAGTCATAATCCTGTGAGCAGAGGTCTAATAGAGAAATTAAGGTTACAAGGAAACTGATGACAAAATCAAGCCAGTGTATGAAAGTAGGAAGTGAGAAATAGAAAGGCTTCCTAGAAGAAAGGAAAGGCTTAGGGATTATCTTAATACATATGGACTACTCACCATCTAACGAAGGGTAAAGGTACTGAGAAGGCTTTACATTTACATGGAGAAAGTAATTTCAACATGGAAGTAGGTAGTACACATGAGTACATACAATGGGACCAGAGATTTTGAGTAGATAGAGCCAAATGTTATTATTGGGAAGTAGATGGGGATTTTCTTTCTTTGTTAACATGATTTTCTCAATTACGGGGCTTTATTTCATTCATTGGTATTAGGGGGACCGAGGCTGAAATAGTTTGAGTTCTGGGTCCACAGAAGGAGGGCTCCTGTGAATGTCGGTGTGACATACCTTCACTACCATGTGGATACAGCTCAGTATAAGAATGCTCTTCACTCTGTGAATGTGTATTTTGAAACACTGAAAGATACTCTTTGCTATAATTATCAAATATATTAGGAAGGAGAGCTTTCTCAAATTATGTGCCATGTTGCAATGAGACTCAGGTATACTGTGAAGATATATACAAGTCTCATTTTTTTTTTCAGGTTTTCTTTTTGTGTCTCTGACTTTTGCCTGCTTTGGGAACTCTTTTCCTCCTATTGGTTTTTTTATTGTCCAGTCTTGTTATGAGAGTGTTTGTCTTGTATTATGGTATTAATGTCCTATTTGGTTGTCGCCTCTTTGGGGACCTTCTCCTTTCTGAAGGAAAATTGGGAGGGAAATAGATCTGGGGAAGAGGGAGATGGTGAGGAGCTGGGAAGAGTAGAGAGAGGGGAATCTGTGGTCTCAATATATTGTTTGAGAGAAGACTATTTTTAATCAAAATACATTAAAGACATAAAAAGATTATAGTTAATGATAGTTTTAAGCCCTATTCGTACAGATTTACTAACAACATAAAGAAATTAATTTACATTCTGGCACAGTTACAGATTGTCATTTAATTTCTAACAAATGTTTTTAAATTATTGATGGATCCAAAGAGGGAAGTGGGGAAGTGTGCAGAGGCCTCTGCCTGGTGCTCCCAGCTGCTCTCAAGCTAGCTTTCAGCGCAGGCCTCCTGGAGTCTGTGAAAGTCCCTCACATGAAAGACAAGACCAACCACACTGAGCACTCTAGAGACTCCAGAACGAAGACTGCCAGTTAAAGGACACCCTGTGCAATACACACAGAAGCTGTTTCAAAAACATCAAAAGTAGGATTTGAAGGATGATGACAGTACTAGGAGTGAGATGAAAAGCTTTCCTTCCAATTTCTGCTGCAATTCATACTCTTTAGACCTTTAACTTCAACTTGAAATGCTTGGAGTACAACCACCTAGCCTGTACAGAGCAAGGGAAGGAAACTGCCAGGCTATAGAATGTAATTAAAATAACTAGAGTTCATTCCGTGTGAATAGGAGGACATTATAAAACTGTTGAGAATGGGTTACATACATCTAGAGCCCAATTTCTTCATTTTCTTGAATTCACAAGTAGAAATCTAAGTCAACATTTTGATTGATCAAATGTGATTTTCATAGGATTATGGCCCCAAATGGAAACAATATTAACATTACATGGAACAAGGATAAAATAATATGTATAGGATATTCACATCATGAAGTTTATGTGAAAATCAAGGTCCATGTGTTTGCGAGTCATTTACCAACATGACAAAATAGTTCAGCTTATGTAGCAAGTAAAAACAGAAAGTCAGGGGTGATGGCTCCTGCCTGATACCCTAGTGCTCTGGAGTCTGAGATAGAAGCATTGCTGCGAGGTTCAGGCTACCAAGCAGTGTAGGGAAACTGGGTGAAAATAGTAAGATACTAGCTGTCACATTTTAAAAATAAGGACTGGGAATTTATCTTAAAATTAACGATAACCAGATTGATAAATTAATAGAATATATGGCAATATAGTAAAATGTTGGTGTTTTGGATAGTGATTTTAAGGATGCTATCTTTATATTTACCCCCTATATTCTTTAATATTAAAAATGAACATATAGTACATTTATAGTTAGAAAAAATAGAAAGGCAAACTAGTATCTCCTATAAAAGGCAAGCTCATATCCTTTATGTTAAAATGACCTCTTATATCCTCGACATCCTTGTTTTAAGCATTTAATGATTGAATTTCAAGCCAACAGCAAATCTGTAGCAGAGATTTTAAAAGCAAGAGATGGTGACTGAAATAAGAAAAGTAACCAAGAGCGTATTGCTCCTGGTAGGCGCTCCTGGTAGGCAACAGGCTCGTCTTAGAAAATGTCTAAAGACAAAATAACTGACTTTAGTATCTGGTTTTTACACTTCTAGTTAGTAATTTTAAAGAATTATAAAATAGTCAAAATCCTAAATTCTGAACTGGGATAATTGAGTTGCTTCAATGTTTTCTGCATTATACAACTAACATTAACATTATGCAACATTTTGTACATTTTATATATACAATGTTTTATACGTTGTATATAAAAACAGATTTACACATCTTATGTGTATGTATATGCCTGAGTTTATGTACATGTACAATGTGCATGCAGGTGCCTATAGAGGCCAGAAGAGGTTGATGGATTGCCTGGAACTGGACTTACAGGTGATAGTGAGCCAACTGATGTAAATTTTGTGAACCCAACCCATATGTTTTGTCTTTTATTATAATTGTCTGAGGTACTGTAGAAGTTTTTGAAAAAATTATATAGTATTTATGAATATGATGCTAGGACTAAACTGTACAATACTGGCAGCTAAGCCTTAATCTACATCAGTGATAATATAAAGAAATTCATTTGCATTTAGTCAGAGAAAATATAAATAAATATATTGAATATTGCATATTATTATGTATATATGAATGTATCTTCCCAACATTTTGCAAAAGCTTATAATGAATATTTATGTTTAGTCCATTCTAGGAGATGATATAGTATTATGATAGGAACTTAGGCATTAGGACTGGGTATATTTAACTTAGATTCTGAGCCATTTCAACTCAAATTTGGGTAGCCAGGAGTGAATAAATTCTCTCTTATTGTCCTTAACAAATATAATGAATGCTTCGTAGCTGTGGTCAGTGTTAATTATATAATAGCCATTCCACGTTTTTTTAAATGTCCTAGGAGCCTTTTATTATAATTGTTTTCTGAATTAGAGTAGATTGAGAAAATTTAATAATAGAGTAGATTGAGAAAATTTCAGAAAACATATGTGTACCTGCATTACAAATGCTGCAAGATGAGCCTGCCATTTTAGTTAATAAAATATCACTTACTAGATTATTGATAGAAAGACTTTTATCTGCAGTGTGACACAGGAATAAGGGGTCCAGAGAAAGTACTTAGGACATTAGAGCTGTTGTTTAGCTGGTGTTTAAGGACACTGATAAAATTTAAATATACATTTATCTTCAGAAATACTGATGACTGTTGATGTGGTATAGGGCTTAGAAGACATAAAATGGTATTGGAGACAGCTCTGAACTCTCCTGCATTCACAGTAATCGATGCAGAGGCTATCTTTATGAAATTAATATTTTGATACTGGAAAATCATTTTATAGACTTTTCATAATAATAGAGCTTTTTCAGAATAAATTCATTCTAGTGGAATGAATACATATGGAGAAGATATATCATTCTGTCATTTCAAGCCAAATAAATCTAGTCAAAGCAAGAAGAGTATTAAGAAAGGTGAGGGCTCAGTAAAGCATCTACTTTTAGTAAGTTACATGAATGGCTTTTCAGCAGACTGGTTTGGACTCATCCTCCTCCCAACACTGTAAGACTTTGTCAATATTTTCTTCTTCCTCTTCTGACATTTTACCTAACAGATCTTGTTTCTGGGTTTGAATTGTGCCATTAGGTAAACCTCATTGAGTTGGAGGCAAAGTGTTGAAAATGAAGATGGCAGAAGGAATATGCTGAAACTAGATACCAAAATATCTTAATGGAATATCTGACCTACCGGAAATCACATGGCTTCTACTAAACCATAGTTTTACTGTGGAGTCTAGTATGCAATTGACAGTCAAAAGTGGTGAACCTGAGTGAGAGGAGATAGAGATTCTTCACTGGAAAGTCTAGAGTTGGCCCATCAAAGAGAAAAAAACCTGTAAGGAAAGTAGTCAGATATAAAGGCAGTGGTAGACAAACCAGGAATGCAGGCAATAGTTAGGCTAACTGGGCATCCAGGCAATGGTCAGAAAAACTGGCTACGCAGGCAATTGGCAGACAAACCAGGTATACAGGCAAGATTTGTAAGTTAGGAAGCTGGAGATGTTGCTTAGGAGAGTAGTGGTAGCTGAAGAATGGCAAATCCCTAGGAAACACCAGAGTCAAAGGTTAGTTTCTGTCAGAGAAGGTTTGAAGCAAAGCATTCTACACAGATACTCAGATTTTAAGAAGTATAGCTAGGAGTTACGTATATATGAAAACCTTGTTTCATAAGAAGGGCTTTGAGATTTCCGTGTCAGATCCTGTTTCCTTCTATCCATGGGCTTGCTGCATATCATACTGAGGTCAGTGTTCTCTCCTGCTATTCAGCTGAAGTACCTGCCTTTTTGAAGATAACCATTATGTGCTATTCATATTTAGTGTGAGATTCCACTACAGAGTAAGGGATGATGTCCAGACACGGTGTTCAGAAATCTTTTTGCAACAAAATGTAGCTGATAAAATGATTTTGGGAAGGAAGGATTTATTTGGCCTCACAGTTTCATAGCACCATTCATCATTACATTGTGAGGATATTATAGTGGCAGGAGTCTGAGGCAGCTTGTGACACTACAGTTACAGTCAGAAAGTAGAAAAGTGGGAATGCTGATGACCGGCTCATTTTCTCATTTATAATAAATCCAGAACATCAGCCATGGAATTGTCCACATTGGTTAATCTAATCTAGAAACTCATTTACAGATATGCCCATAGGATTATTTACATAGTTTTTCAAAATCTCAAGTTGATGAACATTAACTGTACTGCAGATCATAGAATATCAAAAGTAACAAAAATAAACATTTACATGTAATTTTCTACATGTACATCATCTATAGTCATAGATACAATATAGATCATATTGTAATCCAGAGTGTCTCTGCATTCCAGCTGGATCATGTAAACCTAAAAGGTCTATGGTTGTAATTCCTTGCCAGAGCAGCCATGTTACTGGATTAAAGGTCCTCTACCTAAGAACCAGCTATAAGAGGAAAGAACTAACAACAGGAAATTATTGATGTACAAAACTTGATGAGGAATGCATGCAGGGAAGTATAAAGGGTTTGTTAAGTGCACACGTGAGACTAGGCCATAGTAAGTCAAGGAACTTAGATATGATCAAACAATGCTGTGTGCATTATTGGTCACAAAGATACTTTAAATCATGGTGTCAAGTCTTCAGCAATATTTGAACAAAATTCTGCAATTCAGAAAAATATTGGAATGGGGAGGGCGTGTGGGAGAAGATGAGGAAAGAAGGGAAGGAGGGAGTAAGAGGGGACAAGGGTGAGGGCTACAGCTCGGATACAAATTGAATAAATTGTAATGAATAAAAAATTGTTTAAACAAAAAAGAAAAACAGTTACATTTAAAATTTTAATGATAAGAATAGAAAATGTGCCATAGACAGTCTTCAAAAAGTATCTATTTATACATATTGACATTTATATACATACATATATATGTACCACATTGTTTATGAAGGGATACATTAAAATATCTAGATGAATATAATTGAAGTTATCCAATATTTAACCCTAATACATAGTATTTATATAGCAGAACTTTTCATTTCAGATTTTGGAAGAGAATGTATTCATAAAACATATTTTAATAATCACACAAGGATAAATTAGGTTATACTGCATATTCAAATATATTAATTCTTCTACCATAAAACTCATAATTTGACTTTAGTTGGGCACAAGAGTTATATGAGAAAATACTAGACTTTAGAATTTGTCAGGCTGCTGTGGTTGAGGAAATAGATATGTAATAAAAATATATGTAATAAAATGTTACATGTTTTGTTTTAAATTGCTGATAAATGGAATCTTTTTAATATAATTTTTTATTTATGACAATTTATTCACTTTGTATCATAGCTGTAGCTCCACCCTGTTCTCTCCCAATCACACTCTCCCTCCCTCCCTCATCTACTCCCATGCCCCTTCCCCAGTCCACTGATAGTGGAGGACCTTCTCCACTTGCAATTGATCTTAGCCAATCAGATCTCATCAGGACTGTCTTTCATAGTCTTCCTCTGTGGCTTGGTCAGGCTGCTCCCCCCTCAGAAGGAGGTGGTCAAAGACCCAGCAACTGAGCTCATGTCAGAGACAGCACCTGCTCCCATTATTAGGCAGCCCATTTGGAGAGAGAGCTGCCATGGCTGCCATGCCATGCCCCTCTGTGCAGGGGGTCCAGGTTATTATCATTAAAGGTCCTTGGTTGGAGCATAAGTCTCAGAAAAGCCCCCAGTGCCCAGATTTTTTGGTTCTGTTGCTCTCCTCATGGAGCTCCAGACACGTCCAGGTCTTTCTAACTCCCCCTTCTTTCATAAGTTTCCCTGCACTCTGCCCAAAGTTTGGCTATGAGTCTCAGCATCTGCTTTAATACCCTGATGGGTAGAGCTTTCAGAGGTCCTCTGTGGTGGGCTCCAGTCTTGTTCCTTATTTTCACCTTTTTCCGATATCTATCCCGTTTTCCTTTATGAGTGAATACTGAGCATCTTACCATCGGTCCTCCTACTTGCTTAGCTTCTTTAGATGTACAGATTTTAATATGATTATCCTATATTATGTCTAATATCACTTATAAGTGATTATATACCCAGTGTGTCTTTCTGCTTCTGGGATAGCTCACTTAGGACAATCTTTTCTAGTTCCCACCATTTA
>REGO01001005.1:32307-113907 GCA_010120015.1 Rhombomys opimus
TGGGGGGCCACAGAGGAAGACAATGCAGCCAGTCCTGATGAGACCTGATAAGCTATTGTCAGATGGAAGGAGAGAAGGACCTCTCCTATCAGTGGACTTGGAGAGGGGAATGGGAGGAGATGGGAAGGGAGGGTCGGATTGGGAGGGAATAAGAGGGGGCTACAACTGGGATACAAAGTGAATAAATAGTAATTAATATAAAAATTTAAATTTAATTAAAATGTTAAAAAATAAAATTACCCCCCCCAAAAAAAAATAATTTAAATGAGATAATGGAGTGGTTTCTGTGGTCACTAGCCAAGGTTAAAACTGATTCAGGAAAGTTGTAGATTTGGAACCCACAGTTCACAAAGTCGGTAACTTTGTTAGTGAGATATGTAGAATACATCAGGGACAGGAGGATCTGACTTGAAAATACATTCAGGATTTTATGAAGAAATCCGTTTAAAAATATTGCTTTGATTTTGCGAAAAAGCAGTCAGATGCAAAGACCCTCCCCTTGCAGGTGGGCAGTTGCTGGCTGTGGCTACTTCATAGCAGTGTGAGAGACGGCATGACTATGTACAAAAGGGTGTACACAAGCTCACTTTAAAGAACCCTCTGCTTTGCTGCAGGGGTTCATAAAAAAATCTAAATTTTTGGAATTGATTGTACCCTGAGGTTAGCCTTGGAGTTTTGCCAAATCTAAATAGAAAGAAAGCAGTCGCCTGGCCACACCTCCTGAAAGCAGCCTGGATATTGAAGACTTGGAGTGATTTTCCTGGAGAGCATGCAGAAAATATGTAAACTTTGGATTTCTCATACGGTAATGATGATTCTTGTAGTATGACTATCAAAACTTTTACTTGTGTAAGAGGAAAATCACTTAAGTGTGAATTCTGTTACGTAGTACCTATGTTATCATTTGCAGAGTTTGTTATGCTCAAGATTAGGTTTATCTACTTACAGGTTAAAACGAGAATGCTTTACTATTTTAACAAATTATAAAGATGTCCTTCAGCTGTAATAAAATCCAGAGGAGCATATGAAGAAACTAATGTATTACAAGTTCCAGACAGACTATCATTCTATTCCTGTGCAGGACACTACAAATGAAAATTTCACCTTGGTAATTTCTATGATCTAAATTACAACCTTTTTTTTTTTTTTCAGTTTCTCTGGAGCAGCGTTGTAAAGGGCTTGCTCATCACACTATCTATTACTTCATCCCAGCATGTGGATATGAAAATAAGAGAGAGTTATAACTCCCATGACTGGTTGCCTACTTGATAATAAAATGAATGCGTGAAAAGCAGCCTAAGGAAGAATATTTTATTAGATCAATTAATATCATAAAGGAGTTTTGTTCCAGGGTTAATCATTGGCATGAACTCTTCTCTTGGAGTTAAGGTTTGGGGCTAGTCGTAAAAGTAACTAAGGAAGGACACCTCTGTTCTTTCTTCTTGATCAAGGACTTTAACTTAGAATTAGTGTCTTAGGCTCCTGGATATTTATCAAACACATTTGCCAAAGAAATCATAGAGAAAGCTTCCTTTTCAGGAGTGATTCACTCTCTGTGGCTAGAACTATTTTGCAAATGAGGAAAACATTATTAGCTCAGATTTTACTATTTAAAAAATTATATTTAAATTAAAAATAACGCAATATAATCAAATACTAATACAGCCAGTACTACCAATTTGTATGTATTATCTCTGACCCTGTAAAAGCCTGTCTACAGGTTGGTGAACTTATTGTGAAAGGCAATCAAATTAGGAACTCTACACTTTAGGTAGCCCAGGAACCCCTACCCTTGACTTCTGGAGGTCTGTAGAAAGTATCCAGAAAGGGGAACGAGAGAGAGGGTTGTGTGGACATGGAAACAGAGGCTGTAGTCTGTGTTCTGGTTGCTCTGATGCTTTGGTCCTGAAGAGAAGCAGTGCATCCCGGGGACCAGGTGGGAACAAATGAAGAGGTATGGTGAGGGCACTCACCTCTTTACAAGAAGCAAAGGAGAGAAAGGCCATCTAAGAATCTCCCAGAAGGGCCCATCTCCTAATGGCTTCATTACAATACCACCATCATAGGGCTGAAGTCTTTAACATGTAGGCATCTGGGGGACATTTGTTTAAACCATAGCAAGCATTGTCCTGATGAATATTTTTTTTTGGGGGGGGAAGGAAAGGATTTATTTACTCATTTTTGTTTTTTTGGGTTTGTTTTTGTTTTTTATGATTAATTTTATTTTTTTTTCTTTATTAATTACACTTTATTCACTTTGTATCCCCCCTGTGGTGCTCTCCCTCCTCCTGTCCCAATCCCTTCCTTCCTCTGCATGCATGCCCCTCCCCAAGTCCACTGATAGGGGAGGACTTCTTTTCCTTCCTTCTGATCTTAGTCAATTAGGTCTCATCAGGAGTGGCTGCATTGTCATCTTCTGTGGCCTGGTAAGGCTGCTCCCTCCTCAGGGGGAGGTGATCAAAGAGCAGGCCAATCAGTTCATGTCAGAGACAGTCCCTGTTCCTATTACAATGGAACCCACTTGGATACTGAACTGCCATGGACTACATCTGTGCAGGGGTGTTAGGTTAACTCCATGCGTAGTCCTTGGTTGTATATTTGTTCTCCTAACTATCTGTGATGGAAGGTTAGAAGAGTAAAGAAAACACCAATAATTTAACACAAAATAAAAGAGAATCTTAATAAAATTTTGTTTGAGTCTTGTTCAAAGGAACCATCTAGAGCTGATAACAATCTATATACATGTGTAATTATAAATTAACATGTATCCAAAATGTTAATGTATTTAAAACTTAATTAATGCTGTTAGCTGTTATTAATGCACAGGAATGGTGCATTAAATAACCTTGTATGAAAACATACCTAGAAATTTCATGTTCTAGTCATAATATATACATATATATTATTTTAAACTCAAACATGAAAAAACTCTTGCGTGTGCGAGTTCTCTCTTCTCTCTCTCTCTCTGCTTTACAGCCTCCAGGTAGTCATCTTTCTCTGCGCTGCTCACAGCCACAATGTGCAGGCTCACCACAGGCTAAACAACAAAGGATCAAACCTATCAGGGAGTAAGACCTCCAACCTAGAGCTATGTAAATCCCCTCCAGTCTCCTGATTGTCTCAGGTGTTCTGTGACTGCATTAGCAAGCTAACTCTTACCTTCACAACATACGAATTCAATATCATAAAATAATAGAAACTTAACAGATGTAGTAGAAGAAACAAATGATCACTTTCTGTTTTATTACAAGGTTACTCTCACCTCTCAGTCTATTTATCTGCACTTTAAAATTACTGACTGCTTGCCATGGCCATGGTTTCCTTTGTTTATGCTCAAGAAAAAATTAGGAGGAAGATAGATGGGCTTTCTGAAGCTTTGAAGTGCATGGCTGATAGATGAATACTTCATGTATTTTATTATGCCCTTCTGAATTTCAGAATGTATGTAAAGATCAATATTCTATGGTTCATATGTTAATACTGGACCAATTACAAACTGTATGGAATTGATGAATGTCAGTAACAGGAACACATATAATTGTGTGATTTAGATCAATAATAGCATCTATCAGCATTCTGAATAGCTATGTTTTTTAATTTGTTAAATTGTTATGAAAGAAATATTTAAGTGTTCAATGACTGTTAAACATTGAGAGAAGGCTAGGAGTCCATGGTATAATTCCAGGACTCAAAGCCTGAGGCAGGAAGAAGTTTAAGGCCATTGGGGTCTAATTTTTTTGACACTGTAACAAAATAAAACCCTGAAGCACTTGTCTAGTGTACAGAGCAATAATGCAACATTCAACTCCAATATTCCTCACTGCTTGTTTCCTCCAATGACCTCTCTTGAAATTA
The DNA here is from genome assembly GCA_010120015.1 of Rhombomys opimus. NCBI lineage: Eukaryota > Metazoa > Chordata > Mammalia > Rodentia > Muridae > Rhombomys > Rhombomys opimus. Next base: position 36,163 of record REGO01001005.1, read on the forward strand.
TTACTTTTTATTAATTAATTTATTCACTTTACATCCCGATTGAAGCCCCCTTCTTCCTCTTCTTTAGGTCCCATCCTCCCTCTCTTTCTTCATTTCCCCTCCCCTTTTCATCAGATAAGGGGATCCCCACTCATCCACCCACCCCATCTCTTTGAGTCACATCAAGACTGAGCTCCTCCCCTTCTCCTGTGGTTTGGCAAGGCAGCCCCATCAATGGGGAGTGGTCAGAAAGCAGGCAACAGAGTCCATGATAGAGATAGCCCCTGCTTCCCTTAATAGGACACCCACATAAAGCCTGAGCTGCCCACATGCTACTTCTGTGTAGGGGCTTAGGCCCAGTCTATGCATGGTCCTTGGTGGGTGTTTCAGCCTCAGCAACCCCTCTGGGCCCTGGTTAGTTAGCTGGATTGGTCTTGTTGTAGAGTTCCCGTCACCTCCAGATCCTTCTATACTTCCTTCTAGTTTTCCAAAAGACTCCCTAAGCATTGCCCATGTCTTGTTCCCTCTCTTCAATTAATACTCATCTGCTCTCCTATCATTGCTGTGTAATAGTCTAGAGAAATATGGCTCAACATAATTAACCATATATTCAGTTTTTGAAATTGTATAGCAATCAGTTCTGAAACATTATAAATGGTACTGCAAATAATAGCCTCGAATTGATATTTAGGTGTGCAAATGCCAGTAGTTCACTTGAATACCTTTTGTTCCAGTGTAGTTCTTGCATGAGGATTAACAGCTTTGAATTAGGAGGAATGGAAATGCTCTGAAATGCCCTCCCACCAGCAATAGTAAGAATTTTGGCTCTCTTACTCTCAGCCAAACAGTAATAAAGGCTTTTAGTCTTCTACGCTTTCATAAATGACGACTAATTTAAGATTATTTTACTTTTAAATTTATGTTTTTTTCTCATTAATAGAGTTTAATATAGTGGATTAAATAATATTCATATGTGTTGTCACTATAATATTTTGTCCTATGCATCAAAAGCATTTGATTAAATAGTTTTTGTCTTTATAACTGAAGAAGTTAGTTGCATACTGTATTAGCAGTACTAAAATTTGGTTACAAATATTTAAGACATTTTCTTTTACTCAATCGTGTGCTTTTATTACATTTTAAATTTTAGTGTGTGTGTATATCTTTGTGTGTTTCTGCACTACGATGCCATGCTATAGAGATGTCCAAGGGGAATATTCAGGAATTATTTCTCCCCTACCACCACATAGGTTCCATGGATAGAGCTCAGGGAGTCAGGGAGGTGACAGGAGCTCCCTCGAGGGTCCAATGGCTATGTCCTTCCACCCGTACTGCGGTCTCTTGTCCTACTACACTGTAATGGCAAAGATCTTCCACACTGTCTTTGTTCTCAGCAAGGTTTTGTTGTGTCCTTATTTTATAACTGGTATTCACTATCTAGTAGGGAAGGGCTGCTCTGTCTTTTCATTTTCCTTAGCAGTTCTGTTGCTCCATCTGTCTAAGTGTCATGAAGTCATGGACTGGTGTCCACCTGTGGGTGAGCTGCTCTATGTGCTCTGTTTGTTGTCTTCTAATAGGTCTTTTTCTCAAGGATTTACTACTGTGATAATAGTAATTTCGTGATATGTTTGCTGTTTTGTAGCTCAAAAGTTTTGTCTTTGTTCCACTTATCCAGAGCTATCATACCCACGTACGTGAACCTCTGTTTTTGTCTGTATGTGTGTATGTGGGTCTGAGTGTGTATGTGTGTGAGGGTGTCTGGTACTTGAGATCAAATCTAAGAATTTTCACACCTTTCCTTTACCACTGACCTACATTTTCAACAAGACATTGTGATTTTTCTCATAAACAACTTCAATATCTTCATTTTATTCCCGATGGTTTAAAAGTTGTAGGCTCAAATGCATTTTATAAGATCATTTTTCATGTTATGTATGTTACATGTTAAGGTATTACACATTTGTATTTATTATGTCATCTTACTGAATGCATTCTAGGACTAATTCTGATACCAGTATTAATAAATATTTGACATTAAGGCTTAAAATATGACAATTCTAATTTATCAGGCTTGTGATTCCAATAACTACAGAAACAAAGAGACTTGGTTTTCAAAACTCACCTGTACTGAGTTTTAACTCGTAATATATACTTTAAACCAAAGGCCATCATTTAGCTGTCTGCTCTTCTTCATGAATGAGTGCTGTTTTTGAACCATCTGTCTGTCCTTACAGAGGGCTATCAGCAGGACTCCTGCCTCATGGAGCACTGGAACAGAAATTGCAAGAAAAACATGTTTTGCTTGAGAGGAGGCACATCCACAATGAAGGACAAAAGCCAAGAGAAGAGGCCCACAAGTGGGAAGGGAAGTCTAATAAATTAAATCTGCTTCATGGAAAACTGGGTCACAATGAATTTCAAGCTCATCCATATGGATCCACAAACGGGTAGCAGTGAATCTCCCTAGGCAGAGTTCCCACCTGAAGAAGGAGAGATGATCTAATGCTGGGTGGCATTACTTCTACACTGTGCAAAGCCTGTCTGTTGTAATTAGTTATGGCTCGGCTCTTATACATATTCATGTGTGTATCTGCTTTGTTTTTCCTGTGGTATTCTAATAGATAGGAACTTTGAGACAAAAGTAACTACTCTTGGTCATGAATTTAAAAGAATGTGATTAATCATGTTTGCTGAGTTTCTCAGGTACATAGCCTACATTAACTTTTGAATGCTGTTTCTGTTCAAATAGTCTAACTTTTTTTTTAACTGAGAAAAGTTGCTAAGTGTTATTGAGAAAATTATGTTATTATTTTTCCATTTACCTGTTACTAATGTGAACTGCATTTCTTAGAAAGTGCCAAGATGGACCAATCTAGACCATTACTGCTAAAGTGGCTACTTTGATGTACTTTCATTTCATTTTTATTTTTTACTTTATAATTCAGGTCAATGCAATGGCTTTTTCAGGTTTCATTTAAAGTCTAATTTTATTATTTTGAAATCAGATTTATATTAATGTTATATAATAAATAATAAAACTTTAAATGTTCTCATGACTGCTGCTTTTGCCTACATTGAAAAGTATAAAAGACTTTTAGGTCCTTGGGGACTTCATAGACTGTGTATAAGGGACTGAATTTTGCAGTGTCAGGAGGTAAAATGTAGACTAAAAAAACTTCTGCAATTTCCAGCTTTGTGGTTTAGATAGAGCAGTGAATTAAAATATGTGGAATAATTCAGATCCTTAGTGTGATAATAGAGAGGGGTCTTGGAAATACCAGAATCAACTCCCTCTCACAGCTCTCACTGTATCTGATAATACTTTTTCTTATCTTGTTTGAAGAAGGACACTGTTGGTACCTTGTCAGGGAAGTTTATCTTTCAAGAGGAAGTTAATTTTCCTCATGTCCTTTTTCCATCACTCCTCATTATCTCCAGACCTATAATTAGAATCCTATTCTAGTATGTGTGAGAGACCAGTCACTTAGGCAGACTTGGTGGAGAAGGCTCACTTGGAAATGCAAGAGATGTCAGAATATTGTTAATATAAGGTGAAATGGGCAGAATAAGAAGAGATGCATGTGGAAATTGACCCTGAAGAAATCTTAACTATGGGGAAAAAGCTGATTTTAGGTTATATTAATTTTCTAACACTAATACGCTTACGAGAACTTTAAAATTTTGAAAGTTATTTATGGTGATATTATACATGGTCCTTAATGTGTAATATTTGAACTTTGGTTTTTTACATATGATGATGTAATGAAGGTTTTATGCATAGATGTTATGCCTTAACAAACATTAACTACATGTTTATAATGAACCTCCATATAACTAAGCGATATTTCACCTTCAGTATAGACTTGATGAATTACATGAGATCTTCAACTCATAATTAAGTAGCTATTGAATTAAATGAGTGGCTAGTATAAGTGTTCTAAACAAGTTGGTGAGGCTAAGTTATGATGTTCATTAGGACAAATGTTTTAAATGAAGTTTCAATTGATGGCAACCTAAAGGATGGATTTAATGGGGTGTAACTCCAGTGTAAATCAAGTAGTATCCTTATGTATTTGAAATTTATCCCATGAAGGCTGGAGTCAAACTTTGTGAATGGATGAGACGGGTAAAATATCTATATTTAAATATTTAAACACATGTATATTTAAATAAGAAATACACTTAAGAAGTCCTAATGTTGAATACTTGATATCTAGCTGATAGTACTAGTTTTGGTCCTCCTAAAACTCAAGTGTGCGAGGCCTGTTTAGTAAGAAAGGAGCACTGGGGACGTGCATCTGGGAGTTGTCCCCGGTTTTTACTACCGTTGATTCTGAGGCAAAGCTCCTCTACCCCATGCTTCTGCTGTCCTGAAATGCTGACTAAAGCAGGCAGAAGTCAAGAGCTCATGTACCGAGGCCTGTGAAACTATGAGCCCAAATAAACTTTTTTTAAATTTTTATCAGTTACATTTTATTAATTCTGTATCCCAGCCGTGCCCCGAACCCTCATTCCCTCCCAGTCCCTCCCTCCCTCCCTCATCACCACTGTGCCCCTTATATAAACTTTTAACTCAAAGTTTTCTTCTCTTAAGTATTTACTCACAACAAAAATACAGTATTTAACATAGAAATTTGTTGTCAAACAATTGCCATTGTTGCTAATGCAAAGCATATGACTACTAAGCTTTGCTTTGTAGGAATAATTAAAAAATGTTTAGAAGTAGTGTGTAGAGATGGCCTAAAATGTTGAAAGCTAAGCTTAATGGACAACTCCCTTGAAATCTGAGAAGAGCAGAGCTCACACAGGAATGTGGACAGTGAGGGCCCCTCATGAGGTTACACATGGAAACAAAATCTCTACTGGACATTGTTTGAGAACACATTGGTGCTACTACATTACATTCTGGTCAATGATTAGTCTGCATTTTATTCATACCCAGAGTGTGGATGAGGCTGAATTAGCAAAGAGCTAATTTAGCAATTATAAAAAACACAACATAACAAAACGAAACAAACAAACAAAAAAACAACCAAAAAACTGAGACATACTAGCAATCATGCTGTGGTGGGTTGTTAGTGACTGTTTTCAGCTGGGTTTATAGGGAGAACTGGGAATAAATAGGAGATGGGAAAGATTTGAGTAGCATGTAGTTTGGCCAGAAAAGGGGCTGACTTAAAGTTGGATGGGAGGTCTTGGTTGTTAAAATTGGATAGAAGATGCTGTTTGTCAAAGTTGGATGGGAGGTGCTGGTTTGCTAATATGGTTAATATTACTAAAACACCACCAACTACTTTGCATCACAATATAGAAGATGTAAGGGAGGCTCAGGATTGGCCAGAAGAGCCTCATTACTGACTAGCAGGGAATGACTAAGCAAAATCATTTGAGGCCTTGATTGATCCAGAGCTCCCTGCATACACAAAGTGATGTAGGTAAGTGTTTTTCCAGGTTCAGATCCCCAGTACTCAAAGTGTGAAGCTGTCAGCTAAGGGGTGTGGCTACTGTTGTCAAAGTACTGTTGGCTCCTCTCAGGCTCCTGTTGGTTGGGGTAACAGGAGCACATGACACTGTGCCTATCTCCTCACTTTAAAAATAAAATAAATTGATAGTAAAAGAGGAAATATTTATTTTGGGCTCGTGGCTTCAAATGGTTCACTTTGGGTTGGTTTGCTCTATGCATGTATACTCTATGCATGTATTTTAAATCACAGTAATGAAAAAAATGTAACAAACTGCATGTATTTAAATCACTGCACCTTAAAAATAATGTGAAAATCTACTACTTATTTTAGAGATGAGAGGTTCCACAATTGAGACATGCTTTAGGCTGATAAAATGCTAAACAGTTTAGCACAACGCAAATTGCATCTCCATAGCAGAGAACCAGGTATTTCTACTTGATATCCACTACTATACTCCATGAAACTGGAGCCCAAACTCCATAACTGTAACTAAGGACTGTGGGAGAATGCTGGCTTATTAGGAAAACAAGAAAAAGTACTATTCATTTAAACCATATTAGTTCTAGGTAAAACAAATTACCTGAAAGTGACTTCATTTCTCATTTTATAGAGAAAACCTACAAAGTAGAGATGTGCAACAGAATTGAAAGCAAGACAGAGATTTAATTTTGAATGTTATAATACCTACATTAAAATATGTCTTGCTTTATTATTCTGCAGTTTTATTGCAAGCTTCTTATTGACTAAGGTAGAATCAGTTCTTTTTATACAATACAGTAAAACATTTGAAGCTGACATTCACAGCATCAGAATCTTAGTATCTGTGCCGCCTTAGAATGCAGGTGAATACATCTTCCTGCTGAGCAAATGGTAGAACAGAGAACCTGTTACCCATGGTCCAGATGATGTGCTGTGAAGTAATAGTGTACACTGCTCATGTTCTGTTTAGTTGAACAGACAACTTATTTATTTAGAGGACTGGTGAAAGGGTATATATGTGTGTGAATATTTATGCAAATGACCATCTAGAATAAATTAAGATAAATGTCCTCTATGATCATTTCTGTATGAAAGCTTTGCGACAAGGTGGACAAGAGGAGATGCTTGTAGACCACTCTGTTCATACTTCATCAAGGACCTACACAGTACAGGAAAATACTAGCAAGGGATCTTCATCCGTTTTATTAGACTCCATCTATCCAAGGTACATGGGCCTTATAGTACAATGAGATATAATTCTAGAGATATGTTAAATGGCATAATGTTAAGAACCTTGAGCAAGTTTACCAAGCTCTTGCTGCTCTTTAGAATAAGGTGTATTTACTAACCTCCATTAAATGCTCAGTACTATTTCTTTATAAGCCACCTAGGAATGCTTCAAGAAGTAAAACTGGATATCATCGCTCTATCAATTCTGGTGATTTTTGTTTATTTTACACACTGCTCATAATTGCCTAAAGCTGTGTGATGGGGGTGGTGATATGGCTCAGTTGTTATGAATGCCTGATTGCCTGATGTACAAACATGAAGATTGGGCTTTGTACCCAAACACTGATGTAAGAAACTCAGTGTTTTACACACAGCTTTAACCCCAGCACTGAGGAGTTGGATATTTCAGAATCGCTATAGTTTCCTTGATTCCAGTCCGTGGGTAAACATGGGAGTCCCAGGGTCAGGGAGAAACCCTTCTTGAAAGGAAGTAATGGAAGAGGACACACATGGCCTTTTCTGGCCTCCACGGTCATACACATGTGTATGACTTACACAAACATGGGCATACACTGCACTTACACACAAACAGAGACACATGAACATAGAAAACATTATATGAATCAGAAGTAAATGATTACTTTAGATAATTCAACACATTTTCTCCCACTTGGCTAACACACAAATATTTTAAGGTCCATGTGCCATAGGCTAAGAATCGCCGGGAATTCTGAGTATGGTACAGAAAGTTTAGGAGTGCACCAAGGATGGAGTCAGAATGGAACTTATGCGATTCCTCATGTCCAGACAGCAAACAAAAGACAATTCCAACCCTGACAGGTTAGGACCTGAATGAGCTCAAACTTGTTAAGAAAAATTTTACTACTCCATCTGTGGAAAAATTTCCTATTTCTGTGACATGGTTTAAAGCACACCGGAAATAGCCATAGTCTTACTATTAGCTGAAACAACAAAAATATTGTCTATTAGTGTTTTCCTGTTTTCTTATGTGTATAGCTAGATTGTGGAACTAATTTTCCTTTGATTTCACCATCATATATTGGATATGTTTATGACTTTTCTTCAGCATTGGCCTATAAGTGATTGATTATGGAGACAGACTTACAAAAGACACGCACACAGAAGTCATTCCGATGTTACTGAATTAATGATAATTCAGGGCAGAATCTGAGTTATCATTTTTGTGGGGAGTTGATGCTGTGTTCTTTGACTGCTTAATATTTAACTATATAATTTATCTATGAACTTGATTGACACTACTGAAGAAATGTATATGTGGCTGTTAGAACAGCACTTAGAATATTGAAAAGAAACTATTAAAAGACTAAACAAATGTTGACCAACTAATCAGATGGGGCTGAGGAAATTTTAATCTTAAGAAGGTTTTGGCTTATTAGAACTTAGTTTCCTTTCTATCAGAGGCATTATCTCTGCCGTATAAGTCATGTGGAGAGGTTGTACACCTCTCTAACTTTCTATTACTCTTGAAGTACAGCATCTTTCATTATTCTACTTTTAAGGCATGGCTCAAAATACTTAAACCCCAAACTAAAAATTATATATTATTTTGGTAGACTTTAATTAAGTGCCTCTGAGGTGAATCTTGCTGCAAATGAAAGAGAAAACAAAATCATATAGTCCTAACAGCTGCAGTAGAAGCTCAATGAAAAAAGATAAATGTGTGGTTCCCATCCTCTCCAGCTCTTACTGTTTCCCAATTCTTACATAAGATGACAGAAACCACACAAGGAGAGCAACAGAACCAGAAAATTTGAACACAGGGAACATCCCCGAGACTCATACTCCAACCAAGTACCATGCATGGAGATAACCTAGAACCCCTGCACAAATGTAGCACATGGCAGTTCAGTGTCCAAGTGGGTTACATAGTAATGGGAAGAGGGACTGCCTCTGACATGAACTGATTGGCCTGCTCTTTGATCACCTCCCCCTGAAGGGGGAGCAGCCTTACTAGGCCACAGAAGATGACAATGCAGCCACTCTTGATGTGATTTGATAGACTAAGATCAGAAGGAAGGAGAAGAGGACCTCCCCTATCAGTAGACTTGGGGAGGGGCATGCGTGAAGAAGGGGGAGGGAGGGTGGGATCAGGAGGGAAGGAGGGAGGGGCTTGTGGGGGGATTCAAAGTGAATAAAGTGAAAAAAGAAAAAAGATAAATGTGACATCTGAAACAAGAATTAGGATCACTCCATTTCTAACATTTCTCAGTATTGCTCACACTACTCTTTAATTCTAGCAGAGGTCAATTTGTACAAATTTTTCTTTCTTATTGTGGTGTCTGTGTGACACAACACACACATAATCATTATCGAATACTTTCAACAGTTTACATTCCTGTTTTACAATAACCATTTTTCAAGTAAGATGAAAATGAGCTTCATTTAATATTTTTCTTAAATTAACATATACTTAGTGGAAAATTGTTCATGAGTCACTGTTATACAAAGTGCTGTTTTCTCTGTAATACCTGATGCCAAGGTCACTGTTCATTATTAAGTTTTATTATTTTACTTATAGCTAATATCTATTTGAATACATTCATAGACAATTGTAAATTTGCTACAACACTCATTTTATTTTTCTCTTATCTCTGGGTTGTAGGTGAACATGTGTAAATTACTTTTATCCTACTGAAAAGCATCAATGATATTTCATCAATGAATTACATTTAGATAACACATGCTTAGCTCACCAGGAGAGTATAGGTACTGATAATTTATGACTGTCAAATTATAAATAATAAACTTCTTTTATGTGAATCTTTGTTCATTCAATATTTGTTTTTCAGTGTGGTTTTTCTAGAAGTATAACAAAATGTCAAAGTTCAACTTTTTTGAACTGATACCTGTTTCAGTTAAGGAAAAGGTGTACAATTTTCATTGTAACTAAGCATGCATAGATTTCCATATTTTATACAGTCCTTCCCATTACCACAAACAAGTCTTAAACACTTACTTTTCAATCATCTAAAGAACAGTAATGAACTATTATGGTTTGATGTTTACTGTAGGTGATCATAGTGAGTGAAGAGACCTTTTTCATGAATTTACTTATCACTTAGAAGTACTTAATGTATGAATCCAATCATACAAACTTCATCTATAAAATACAGAGTATCTAAAACTTAGGAGTTTTAGAATGAAGTTAAGAATGTTTACTATCTCTGTAAGCCATGGTTTGCTGGCAAAATTCAAAGGTCTACATATCCAAATGATATGAAAAATTTCCAAACACATTTGCTATGCTATTCCAGATTTCCTTTATCCATCTGTTATTGGGGCATCATTTAATGCAGTCTAAATTTGCATGAGTTAGGAGGCTTGGTCTCTGGGATGTGGCATTGGGGGTGCTGGAAAACCTTAAAAATGATGGAACTTTGAGTCTTGCCCTTGAGAGGGAATAGGACACTTCTCATGGGAACTCAGAGCTTTCACTTGAGAGTTTTCACAAAAGGATATAAACTGGGACCCTCTCTCTTGGAATTTCCTAGCTGTTTCTCATATTTTCCATTCTGGACTACATCATTTGAACTTTTCGTCTCCCTGAGAGTCAGATGAAGCTCCTCGTTTATGATCTTAGACAACTTATACACCTAATTGTGATGGCGACAGGCTATCTTAACGTGTCACCCTTTTGCATCTTCTCCAGCCCAGTGTACCAGTCTCAGCTAAAATATGGCTCACTTCTAGAAACACTGCAAATTTTTTCTGTATGCAGAATAAGAACATACCTCTAGCTTTATCAAGAGAATGGTGATTTAAGAAAATATCCATTTGCATTACTTTTTGTTGGGAATGTTCACTGTACTTCTCATCATCATTAACCAAAACAAAATGTCAGATCGTTTATAGACTCTTCTATTCTTTTTCTTTTCTTTTTCTACTCCCTACCCTCCTTTTGTTGCAGCAACCAGAGTACCAAGACTCCAGGCATATGCCATAATACCCAGAGAATTTTATTCTTATCTAATTTCTCTTTCTCCTTTTAAACTTCATTTGCTTTTGTCTTTTATCTGAACCACAGAATTTTTTTTTTCTCTGTGCTTTTCAGACTTGTTTTCCTACATGTTAGTTTCAGGTTTTTTTTTTTTAACACTAATGAAGTGAACTTTAGATTATCTTGTATATAGAAGTGATAGCGTTGAACTAGTCTAGAGTCAATGAGAAGTAATTTTTAATTGAGGATTTGCTCAGATCAGACAAGCCTATGGCCATTGCCTTGGTTATTACTTGACATAGAAAGGCCACTCTGAGAGACATCATTCCCTGGGTAGGTGGTCCTGTCTCTATGAAGGTAGCTGAATACCAGATAACCTGTAAGCAAAATAGAAAAAGTATTTTTTTCCATGCTTCAGTTCCTGCATGAGCTACTATCCTAAATGCCTCCCAATGATGGACTATGACTGGTAATCAGAAATGCATTCTTTCCTCCTCAAATTTGCTTTTAGTCAAAGTGTTTTATCACAGCAATGGAAAGAAAACTAAAACAATACCAAAGTTTAAAAGCTGATAAGTTAAGATATACACCTTGCCATTAACCGTGCTGAAAGATGGAAGGTTGTATGCTAATAGCATTGGAGCCTCGGTATAGCGTTTCAATTACACAATATAGGGTCATATCTTCATTTATGAATTAGTTTTAAATAGGTTCTTTTTACTTTTTTGTTTGTTTGTGTTTTGAAACAGGATTTCTCTGTGTAGCCTTGGCTGTCCTGGACTCACCTTGTAGATGCAGCTGGCCTCAAACTCACAGAGATCTCCCTACCTCTGCCTTCCCAAGTGCTAAGATTATGGGTGCCACCACACCCAGCTCTCTTGTACTTAACAAAGTTCTGCTAAAATTTCTAATATATTTCTCATGTGCTTTTATCTACTTTTTCCTTTGCAGAAAACGTGCTTATTTGTTGGAACGATGATCCAGGAGTGCATGAGGGAGAGGAGTCAACAACCTGGTGACTTGTCTTCGTAGACCAGCATCGAGTGCAGATCTAAGGCACCACACAGCACCAGGCATTTTTACAGAGCCTTTGGATGAATGGGGAGTTGAACTGAGCTCTGGGTACCCAGCCATCTCACTGTAACTACAGGGAGGTGCCAGGCCAGTCAGCATCTGAAGGAACTTCTGTGCAGAAGGGGAAAGTAGCCACAGCCCTTTTCAGGGTGGGTTCTGAGGCTCTACCAGTTTGTGTCACCTGGCTTGCCAGCAGACATAGGCACTGGTACTATTTAGTGGTATGGAAGCCTCCTTTACCGTCCACAGGGCCTCACCTAGGGGCTGCAGCATCCACACTTATTCCTGAGTACCTATCAGTATAAAACAGACTCTAAAATTCTAACCATGGACCCCTTGGTCCTTTCTTTCCTTTTATTCCCATAAGCTCTTGAGATCACCTTTTGCTTGCTTTTCATCACCACTTCCTCTTCACATAGTGCTGATGAGGCTCAGTCTCCTCCGTTCTTGGAAGTGCTATTACCAAGATAAAGGTTTCACATGCGCGTGCCATTAATTATTTTTTTGGCTTTGCATTATTTATTGTTGCTGCTACATTCGGCTCCGGTTATTCTCCCAGTCTTATTACAGTGTCTCCCCTTTTCCTCCACTGCTGTTTTATTTGCCTTACTTTCTTCAAAAATCTTATACCTTTTTATTTTTAACTTTCATGACTTCTTGGCCAAATAGTTAGGTATTTAAAAAATAAAGTTGTCCTTAGCTCTTTCATTTTTACTATTTATATATTAATCACATATATGTATAAATACATTTGTCATACATAGATATGTATATATAGTCTAATAATAATGGGTTAGCTAATTAAAAATATCCAAATTGTCTTAAACCATTGCAATCACTCAAATGCCCAAAATTACTTTCTGTAAATCATAAGTGTCTTGGTATTATAAACACATTGCCACATTTAACACAAAACTTAACTAAGTATAAATTCAGGGAGTTAAGCAAAGTGCAAAACCTTATTTAAATTTAAACCTGAATATCATGACATTATCCAGATGATAATGAGGAAGGCAAAGTGTCCACACAAAGGGGGACTTGCAGCATGGATATTCTTTACTACTGACTGAGAACTCATAGGATTGAGTCTGAAGTAAATCAGCGCCCCATGGACTGGAAACTACAGTGTGAGTTGTCCAGGGAGGCAAAGAGTCTCAAATTTGAATATAATACTTCAAGCCTCTGCTATCATGCTCTTCAGAAAAATATACTCAAGCATTCTTTGGTATAAGTTTTCCTTATTTTAGGGTTCAAATTACTCTTATCTGTATTTTTCCAATCCTTTGAGTTGTATGAAATAAAATATCTTAAAACACACACTTACTGAGGTTTTATAACGGGAAACTCTAGGTCTCCAGACAGAAATCTCTTATGTCCCTCACACAACTGTGCATGCGGTAGGTGAACAAATTAAATACAAAGATGAAAACAAATACAGGGATCTGAGAACTGTACAGATGACATATCATGTTTTGGAATGAAAACAAACACTTGGGTCTACAGTAACAGAAAAATATTACTATGTATTGTATATTAGCAGATGGAATAGCAGAAAGTTAAAACTGTGCATAAAAAAAAATCCAAACTATCACACCAACATACAGCTGTACATTTATACCTGTAATCTAGGCTGATGTATTACATTTCCTCTTGTAGTGTATTCCACATCTAATTCTAATTAGTTCTCTATTTTTGTGTCATTGACAGCAAATTGCTCAGCACTAACATGGAGCTCTTTGCTGGCATCAATATAGTCTAAGACACTGTACCTAGCACTACAGGCTCACGACAATGTCTCTGCAAATGGCAGGCATCTTGATGCTTTTAATTCCTAAGCTTCACTAGCCTCCTCTTTTTGCATGCTTCTAAAATATGAGTCTATTTTAAATCCTTTCTTCTAATCCATTAGGATTACAGCAGCTCTGGTGAAAATTGTACTGTCTACTTAACATCAGAAGAACCATCCCTGTTTATTTCTTGAATTTCAACTATCATTGTCATTACACACATTTGTGTTTCTGTCAATCATGGCGAGTTATTCAGTTTATGTTACCTTTTTTCACACATATACTTTTATTATTTTCCTCAAGAAGCCTTCTTCAGTTGAGTTCCCTTTCTTTGCCATCTCTTGCCAGACTGAGATGCCCCATCATGATGCAAAGGCAGTCCAATTTACTTTCTACACTATGTAGCAGTCATGATAGCAGTCAGCGACTTGTGTCTTCATTAGATTTTCAGTGAAGGAGAAAATGTGCCTGAACTGCATCACTAGACCCTGTTCAGCACTGAGAACGAGACAAGCAGTCAGTGAATGCAGAACCACTCCTATGCTTATTGTTACAGTCTGCAGATTATACAGCTTCAATATTTCCTTCACAGGAAAGCACTAGAGTGTTATCTACAACCCATTCACACTAAATTTTTATTCCACATTCTTCAATGAATAGATGGAAAAAACACTGCTAGTGACTAGTGCTAGAAAGACATCTAGAAAGACAATGCTGAATAGAAATTTCTCAGGAAAAGATTCTATGTCAATGTGTGAAAATTTTTCATGATTTTATGGACTTCACAATTGTTTTTTTTTTTTTTTTATAAATCCAGAAAGAGATGATATAGAACTTTTGTGTGTGTGTGTGTGTGTGTGTGTGTGTGCATGGAAGGGCTCAGCCCACTCTGGATGGCACCACCCTTAAGATGGTGGTCTAGCATGGAAAGGACAGGAGCCCCACAAGGACCAAATATATCTGGGCACAGGGGTCTTTTCTGAGACTGACACTCCACCAAGGATCATGTATTGATATAACCTAGAACCTTTGCTCGGATGAAGCCCATGGCAGCTCAGTAACCAATTGGTTTACCATAGTAAGGGGAACAGGGACTATTTCTGATAGGAACTCAATGGCAAGCTCTTTGATCTCCCCACCCCCCAAGGGAGGAGCAGTCCTGCTAGGGCACAGAGGAGGACTATGGAGATACCTGATAAAATGGGGTCAGATGAAAGGGGAGGATGTCCTCCCCAATTAGTAGACTTGAAAAGGGGCAGGGAGAAGCTGAGGGAGGGAGGGTGGGGTTGGGAGGGAATAAGGGAGGGGGATACACCTGGAATACAGAGTTAATAAAATGTAACTAATAATAAAAAATAAAATAAAATTAAAAAATAAAAAAAGATGGTGGTCTAAGATGCTATAAGAGTAAGACTATTACCTAGGCAATAGTGGTAGCCAATACTGCCACTTTTATGATCTTATGACACTTTATACAGTTACATCATCTTGATACAAGCTAGAGTCATATGGAAAGCAAGATTCCAGGCCACAGAAGATGACAATGCAGCCATTCCTGATGGGATCTGATAGACTAAGATTAGAAGGAAGGAGAGGAGGACCTCCCCTATCAGTGGACTTGGGAGGGGCAAGAGAGAAGAAGGGGGGTAGGACTGGGAGGGAAGGAGGGAAGGACTTATTGGTGGATACAAAGTGAATAAACTGTAATTAAAAGCAAAAAAAAAAAGCAAGATTCTCAATTGAAAAAAATGCCTGCATAAGAACGGCTTAAAGGCCAGTTTGTGGGATATTTTTTGATGTGGAAGGACTCAGCCCATTGTGGATGGTGTCATCCCTAGGATGCTGGTCTAGGCCGATATAGGAAAGTATGCTGAACAAGCCTGAAGGGGAAGCCAGTAAGCAAAACCACACACACACAAAAAAAGTTAAGATATTTTACAAGCAGCTACGGTTGTCTTCTTCACTGAAAGTTTTGAGATGTTTAAGAAGCTTTAACTTCTTGTTCGGCAAATTTTTGTTGTCATGTCTGCTGAATGTCTATTGAATGCCTCGTGCACACACAGAGGTGAGAGCTTTATGGACTAAGTGGAAAAATTACCATAGGAATCCTTTTGCTTGCATTATCAGTATTTGTAGGGTAGAATCTACAATTTTGCAAAATGTAGAATTCCTATGCTTCTAATGTATTGGTTTCTTTAACAGGGATAAGCTAGGCTTCACTGGGGCCAATTTTTCCTTAGGGAAAGTGTCGATATCTGGCATACATGGTATCCCCATTCAATCCTTTGATTTCAATATTTTAAAATAATGTTCTAACACTGTTATAACAATGTTGTAACTCATTTGTTCAGGCACAGATTACAGGAAATTTTTAGTCAGTTCTTCCTTATGGAATAAAGGAATCAAAGAAGATAATTCCCTAGTTTATTTAAATAGTAGTATATTATGGTGCAGCAATAAGAATATAAAAAGAAATTAACTTCCACACAAAAGTGATTTATGCACAACGGGTTTATTATCTCAAAATCAATAAGTGACTACTAATTTTTTTAAAAAAAAGAGCTGTGCAATATAGGGCCTAAGCAATATAGAAGATAATAAAAATGGGTCCCCCTCAAGGAAGAATTTACAATGATGAAGTAAAACGTACTAGAATGTTTGACAACAGTTTCAGCAAACCTTTCTTCCTCAATATATGAAGTAAGAGTTTAACTTATCATGAATAACACAGAACATTAAGATAATTCTGATGGGGAAAAGGTAATATTAGTCTAAAATAATGAGGTGAAATTTCAACAATGACTGTACTAAAGAAGGAGATTTTTGTTGCTGAGTCAGTCATTAAACAGAAACATTCCAGTTCAACCAAGTGTAGAAGGAAGAGGTCCTTAGAAGAGGTGACACAGAGGACCGGGTCCACATTTTAGTTTCATGGATACAATATTTACTATTGTAAATTGTGGACATGCACACACCCACACTTACACACACATCCACACACACTCAGACACATGCATGCACACGTATGTATGAAGAGGAGAATATAGAAGTGCTCAGGGACAAAAGATTCGAATGTAAAAGTCCAGAATAGGCAAGCTGTAAATCTCAGCAGCTGCCCTGATGGAGAAGATGGACAAAGGAAAGTAAAATAAGCCATGTTATTTAATCAAGCTGGCACAGAGAAACGTGATGGAGTCATCAAGCAGCTGTACAGCTAAGGTTGGAAATTTGAAGCAACAATGAAGAAGCCTAGAATCCAAAAAAAAAAAAAAAATGGTGGGTGCAACATAGGCTAGCATATTAAGAAAGAAGTAGAAAAAGCCACAAAAGAAGATAAACCAAGAGTTATGCTTTTCTGAATCAGAACTCTGAAAGGTGGCACACCCAACTGAACTTCATGGCTGATCTAGAGGACTGCAGGAAGGGCAGGAGTTCTGGGAAGGAAAAGTACATTATCTCACTAAGGGATAATTATTCCTCCTATCCCTTCAGCATAGCTTAATGCAGACTAACCTTATTGCACACTGATCCTTTGGACCTGTGATTGACGTTCCCAGCTAGATTAACTCTATAGATTAATCTTCAAGTATGTTCCATTCTTTACTGTTACGATTTTGAACACAAGGAATTTCCTGTAGAATGGAGTCTTTATCTTGGTTTATTGTTGCCTGTATTTATTTAGCTCCAGTTCTCTGTCTCTTCCTGCACCTTCCTGAGTCTCCTCCTTCAAGAATCATCTGTCATTTCTCTTTTTCAAGGGAAAACATATTTTCATCTCACAGACATAAAGACTAGCAGTATGCCTGGGCTATTGAAAGTGAAAGAGACAGATATTTTTTAATAGCTGTTTCAAGACTAGAGAAAGAACTTGGTTACTTTGCTTTTCCCTGCAGATGTTTCTTCCACTTAACTGGCTTGGTATTGTATATATATTTCATCTGAAGAAAAATTAGAAAGGCCACGAGACAGAACGGCAATGACGCTGCTGCCAATTCATCTTCCCTTACACTTTTTTCATTGAGCTTGTCAACTGCGATGGAAAAAAAGAGGCAAAGCTCCAGTGTGACAAATAGGCCCCATGATTATTTTCAACAAGTCACAAAAAAATAGGACAAAACATCTTAATGTTTTCCTCTTTCCCTTCATCTTTCATTCAACTGAGATTTGCTGTCATTTATAAAGGTCATCGGGCCTGGAAGGAAGCAGGCAGTGGAAAAGTTTGGTATTCTCTTAGACTTCTAAGCAGCAACTGTTGAAATAATGTAAACTAGGAGCTTGGGATTAAAATACATTGGGTCTTTTCAGGGAATGAGTTTTATTAAGCCCACCACAGTCTCCTAACTATCAGGGTTTTTGTTAGCACCATGTGGAAATGATAGGGTATCTTAAAAATACATTTCCCTTGTTGTAAACGTAAGCATATTTTGGATACATGCCTAGGAGTGGTATAGCTGGATCTTGGGGTAGCACTATTGCTAGTAGTCTGAGAAAATGCCAGACTGATTTCCAAAGTGGTTGTACAAGTTTGCATTCCCACCAGCAAGAGAGGAGTGTTCCCTTTTCTCCATATCCTCACCAGCATGTCTCGTCACTTGAGGTTTATTATCTTAGCCATTCTGATGGGTGTAATATGCTCAAGTGTACAAAAAGGACATGAACTATGTTCATAGCAGCTTATTTGTGATAGCCAGAATCTGGAAACAACCAAGATGTCTATCAACTGAGGAATGGGTACAGAAATTGTGGTACATTTACACAATGGAATACTACTCAGCAATTAAAAACAAGTAAATCATGAAATTTTCAGGCAAATGGTGGGAACTAGAAAAGATTATCCTGAGTGAGGTATACCAGAAGCAGAAAGACACACATGGTATATACTCACTTATAAGTGGATATTAGACATATAATATAGGATAAACATACTGTACACCTAAAGAATCTAAGCAAGGAGGACCCTGGGTAAGATGATCAATCCTCACTCAGAAAGGCAAATGAGATAGACATCCAAAGGGGGAGAAAAGAGAGAACAGTACAAAAGCCTACCACAGAGCGCCTCTGAAAGAATCTACTCAGCAGGGTGTTAAAGCAGATGCTGGGACTCATAGCTAAACTTTGTTCAGGGAATCTTATGAAAGAAGGGGGGAGCGAAAGACCTGGATTTGACAGGAGCTCCAAAAGGAGAGCAACAGAACCCAAAAATCTGAGGCCAGGGTTTTTTTCTGAGACTGATTCTTCAAACAAGGACCATGCATGGAGATAACCTAAAACCCCTGCACAGATGTAGTCCATTGCAGCTCAGCCTCCAAGTGGGTTTCCTAGTGAGAGGAACAGGGGCTGTCTATGACATGAACTCATTGGCTGGCTCTCTGATCACCCCCTTCCCTGAAGGGGACAGGAGCAGCCTTTCCAGTGACAGAGGAAGACAATTCAGCCAGTCCTGATGAGACCTGATAAGCTAGGGTCAGAGGGAAGAGTAGGAGGACCTCCCCTATCAGTGGACTGGGGGAGGAGCATTGGAAAAGAGGGTGGGAGGGTGAGATTGGGAGGGGGTAAGGAAGGGGACTACAGCTGGGATAAAAAAGTGAATAAATTATAACAAAATAAAAAATAAATTTAGAAAACAAGAAATATAATCTGTTTGTTGAGCAGCACACACACACACACACACACACATCTCTTTCTCTATTTTTTTTTTTTTTTTTTAGCAATACTAGATTGGTTTCTTGCCCAAAATCCTAAAGAAAAAAAGTTTGTATGGAATACTCTTTGATACTTAATATATACTGATTTATTTAGTAGCCCTTTCTTCTCTTGGGAGACATTTTGAAGTAATAGACTCCTCAAACGGTAAATGTGACTAAAGTGAACATGAATAAAAGATAGGCTGGGATGAATATCTATCGCCACTTAGCCATAGCCACTTTGTGCTTGGAAATGGGAACTGTACCTGAAGGATTTATACTAATTGGAGGACTTTCAGAGCCTGTATTGGATGTAGTGCCTGCAAATTACTCTCAAGATCAGCCAGGGCAGTGCTTTCTCTAGGAGACCTGTCACTGTAAATTTTTACCTGGCATTCTGATTCAGCAGTGACAAGAGCTGACAGCTAATGACTGTTTACTGAAGGCCTGCTCTGTGGATGGCACTGGACTGTATGGGCAGAGTGAGGGTTGAAAGCAGCCAGGGAGCTTTCAGCCTTCAGGGTGATGTCAGTCATCAACTGCTGCATGAACTGGAAGCGATCTTGTCTGTGCTCCTTTTGGAGAGATGCAATTGGCTTGCCATGTACTGCTTGGTTTCCTAAGTTCCAATGAAACTTACAGGGCCACTGAGTTTTGCTTACTTAGTGGTTATGTTTAAAGTGCAGAGCCCCACACAGTTCAGTTCTGGGATGTGCTGTCTGACATTCATTTGTGGTCTCAGTGCTTGGTGTTCTTTTTATGCCCTGTGAACTCCTAGTCCATCATCTCTTGGTCGCTCTGATTTTAACTCTTACATATACAACGGGGATAGTAAGATATTTTTTCCCAAAATACTCTTCTTCTTCTTTTCTCTGTCAGTTGGGGCTTTAATCCACTTCATCCACTTCTTTCTCAAGCATAAAAGCTTTCTTAAACGTTGAGATGTTCGCTGATTTTCTAGAGTGAGAGGTGCACGTGCACACATGTCACAGTGAACATGTGGGTGTATGACAGGGAACAGTTGAAGAAGTTGCCTCTCTTCTACAACGTGGGCTCTGGAGATCAATGGATGGCAACAAGCTCCCTGCATCCTGTTGGCACAGTCCCAGATCCTTAAAAGCATTGTTTGAATGATCTCCTCCTTTACTCTTTACTGATATTTAAACTCCAGGAAACTCTTTCTTTGACAAGATGTTGAAAATATTAACATACATCTCCTTCCTGTCTTGCCTTGAGTAGGGACTTCCTCCACTCTTCTGTGGAAATTTTAATGGCCTGGATGACTAAATATGGTATTTCCACCATATTCTCTTTGATAGTATTTCTGACTATCAAACTGTCTTGGTTTCTGTGTCTGTGTCCATGTCCATGTTTGTGTGTGAACAGGAGCATATGAAACCAAATAGTAAATATGTGGAATCTTCCTCTATTATTCATCCCCTGATATTTTTTTTATCTTGGGTCTCCCCCAAGAGAGTTGTCTGAGAATAAAAGCCCCTGGGAATATAGGTCAGTTCATACCGACATGTTAGGCATTTGTGTGGGTTCTGTGGATGAGCATTCAGGTACTTAATAGATAAGCAAGCACTCTGTTGACTGAATAATCTTCCCAAACACCAATGCTGTTTTTGTATGCATCACTTAGGTAATCCAATTCAACAAAATATATTTTATGTTATTATTGTGAATATAAGCTCCAGGATAATAGCTTATTTTACTCTTTGATAACTTGTCTATATTGTCCTATAATTAGGCCTTGAAATATTGATTGGAGATTGTTATTAAGTTACTTAGCTAATGACGGATTTGATATTACCAACTACTTGCTGTAATCATCTGAACCATGCATACTGCTGTCAAAGGATATGTAAATTTTGCTGTTAATTTCATTTGTCGTATTCTTACTGCTCATATCCTGTATATTATAGAAGCAACAAAGCAGGAAAATCTAAGAAAAGATGAAGAGGAGACAAGCATAGTGATTGGAGTGGAGAAAGCAAGAATTCCAGAGAACAGTGGACAGACAAACAACATATCTTGTATTGAAGAGAAAAAAATAATGTCAGAAAAGAAGGTCAGGGCCAGCTCAAGGATAGCTTTAAGAATCAAGAAGAATGTATTTCATAATCTCAGTGTAAGAAACCTATGGAAACTGCTAAGCAAAATATATGAAAGTCATATTTTAATATGTGTAATCTTGCAGTATCGGAAGGAGTGGCTTTGCCTCCAGCAAAGCAAACCAGAAAGAATGGCTGTGGACGGATGAAGAGCAGGACAGCGTCAAGTAATCTGTGTCTAGGTAGAGAGAAGGAAAGTGATTCAAGGCTCTTCTACTAACACCTGGATATTCACCTACTAGTCATAGGTCACAGTTGAAAGTGGGAGATAAAAGAGGGAAAGGGGGCTTGAAAAATTCACCATTAGGACAGTGAAAGTTGAAATTAACAAAGGCAGCATCCAGGTGGACTCTACGGTGAGATACAAATTCCATCCTATTACCTCAGGTAATTGTAGCATTTAAGCATATCTTTTTGACAGTTTTCTATAAAATTCTGAGGCCAGGTCAGAATTAATCAGTGTCGGCTTTCTTTAATATTTCTTTAATATTCAACAGAAATATTACTTTAAATATCTATGGTACATGCATTAAGGAAGGTCTGTATAGAAATAAAATTTACATTTTATGCTCTAATATTAAAATGCTAAACCAGTAGAAGAAAAAGAAAATTGTGTTTGTGTGCACATGTGTCTGTCTGTCTGTCTGTGTATGTGTGTGCACTTTACTTATTGCTTGTGTGCTGTTGACCTGCAAAAGATAAAGCCATTGTAGGTTTTGGAATACATGAGGAAAGGTTGCCAAGTGCCCACCTGTGGTAGAGGAGCTACTAGAACCTTATGATTGTTGAGGGATGAAAGAAATCACTCTCTTTTGAAGAAGTGGCCACTGGTAGGTTTTTCCTGCCCCATTAGAAACCCACACACTCATATGCATGTGTGATGCAGTAATCAGGGTCAGGAGTTACTCCTAACAAAAAAGAAGGAGGAAGACAAGGAGGAGGAGCACTAATAGGAGTTAGAGGGCAGTAGCGGCAGACGGGTATTATCAAAACTCAT
The DNA here is from genome assembly GCA_010120015.1 of Rhombomys opimus. Lineage (NCBI taxonomy): Eukaryota > Metazoa > Chordata > Mammalia > Rodentia > Muridae > Rhombomys > Rhombomys opimus. Next base: position 58,454 of record REGO01001005.1, read on the forward strand.
TACGTGTTGGCAGACCTGGAGACCAGAGTACATCCTTGAACCACGTGTTGGAGGGAGGGAAGTAACTCCTTCATGCTGTTTTCTGACCTCCACACACAGCACTGTGCAATGTAGAGGCCGGTGCCACACACTTGCACTCCTCTTTCTCTCTCTCTGTCTCTCTCTTACACACAAACACACACACATTACACACACAAATAGTAAGCTAATGAAATATTTGAAAATGAAATCTATATCATGATATGTAAATGTTACGTAAAAGTGTTTCAGAATCACAAATACTGGTATTTGCAGGAAATGAGTAGATTAACCTGTTGGATCAGCTATATTGTTAAATATTTATATAGTAGATAAACATCAGTGAATTATTGGTGGTAAACCTTCCGCATGAAAATATGTTTGAGTACAGTACTTGGTAGAACTTGACAATGTTTTTTTTTTTTTTTTATTACATTTATTCACTTTACATCCCAATCCCTCCTCTCTTCCTGGTATCCCACTTCCTCCATCTTCTCCCTATTCTCACTCCCCTACTCCTCAGGAAAGAAAGCCTCTCTCCACCAACCCAATCCAGCACATCATGTCATATCAGGACTGAGCACATTCTCTTCCACTGAAGCTAAACAAAATTCTCAACAGAGGAAGCTTGAATAGCTGAGAAGCACTTAATGAAATGTTCAGCTTCCTTAGTCATCAGGAAAATGTAAATCAAATAACTCTAATATTAGATCTTAAATACATCGGAATGGATAAGATCAAAAACTCAAGGGACAGCACATGCTCACGAGAGGTTAAGAAAGGGGAACACTTCTCGATTGGGAGCATAAATGTGCACAACCATCTTGGAAATCAATCTGATGCTTTCCCAGAAAACTGGAAATAGCTTTACCTCTAGACTAAGCTATACCACTCCTGGGGATATACCCAAAAATGCTCCACCATACAACAAGGGCATTTGTTCAACTATATTCATAGCAGCTATAGTCATAATAGCCAGAAATTGGAAACAACCCAGTGTCCCCCAACCAAAGAATGGATAAACTGTGGTGCATTTACACAATGAAATACTATTCAGCTATTAAAAACAAGAACATTGTGAAATTTGCAATCAAATGGATGGAACTAGAAAAGATCATCCTGAGTGAGGTAACCTAGACCCAGAAAGACACACGTGGTGTATAAGCACTTAGAAGTGGATATTAACTTTGTAGTACCGGATAACCATACAACGATGTTTCTATGTTGAATGTGTTTCCTGACACATTAATAAAACAGAACTGGGTAATAGTAGGCACCCACAATATATCAGTTGAGTGAACCAATGGATGTATCAAGGTAGTATTTGTTGTGTGTCCTATATTCTAGCTGACAGAAAAAGCAGGGCAGGGGGAGACAAGAAAAGGGCCAGGTAACACCAGATTGTGCTATTATGAAAAAACAGTGTGATGAGTCAGGATAATTAGAGGAAAGATTTCTCTCTCCAACTCCTTCCATGCCAGGATTAAAGTGGAACCCAAGATGCTGGGCTTATTACTTATTCCTGTCAGACACTGGCTGGGGGCCTTAGGTTTTATGGGACTAGAAAGTAATTCACAATGACATCTACATATTTCATCTAGTAGGCAAGGATGTTCCTGTATCTGAGAGGGCTACACTGTGCAGAAAACAGAACTGGCTGTGTGGACTTTGGGTATAGTTGGGGGTTAAACACATGCTAAAACAAAACCGTACATAGAAATAGTGAAAGTACTTAAGCGATTCAAGGATGACTGCCCTTTAAAATGAACAAATTTATTACACATGTACTTATTATCATTTACTACAGAAGCCTGCATTTTTTAAAGTATATATTTCTGAATAATTTTGCCTGTCAAAACTTTTCTTGGAATATAATCAGCAATTTGAAATTTCAAAAATTGATCCACAACTTTAATCTGATCATGAAATGAAGGTGATAAGTTTGTCCCTTCTGTAACTTCATTATTGCTGTTCTGCACTGCAAACTAACATTGGCCAAAGGCTAGAGGTGACACTTTATAAAATGTTTTATTGACCAGTTGTAAACATGCTGTCATTTTTGGACCTCTGGGCTACTGTCAGTAGTTCTGGGTTTTCTTCTCATTTGTTTTTCATCATGAAATACATGGCACTTATAGCTCAGCTATTGAAGAAAGTAAAATTACTTCTAATAATATTCCCTTCAGAGTTCAGATCCCAGCTAGCATTTTGGCATATCTATCTTTCTGTGGGTATTTTTACTTAAATGAATATAATCGTATTAGAAGGAAAGTGTGATTCTGCTGGCCCATGCTGCCTTAAGCCAAGAATTTTTAGTGGTTCTTCTAAAATCTAATTACAAGCTTATTCAATAAAGTTTTGGGACTCATAAAATTGATTTGATTTTTGAACTTTCATAACAAGTTGATAGATTGGTGAGATCATTAAGAAATAATTCAAAATCTGAGTCTCAGTATCTATATTCACAAATTAAACATTACAACAGCATAAAGTTTAAGAAGTTTTCACAAACATCAAACATATAAAGCATACCTTACAGTGATTGAAGAGATAAAGAATATACACATTTGTCTTGGTTATTTTTCCAGTGCTGTAACAAAACACCAAGACAAAGGCAACTTATAAGCAAAATATTTTGCCGAAGGTAAACTCAATGACAAAGTGAAGTCATTGCACTGCAGAGAACTCACACCTTGATTTTGAAGCATGAGGTAGAGCAGCACAATGGGAATGATTTGAGACCTCAAAGCTTGCCCCCAGTGCCACACCCCCTCCAATATAAGACATCTTCCAATTCTTCCCATATTGTTCTTCCAAGTGGGGATCAAGAATTAAAACATAGAAGCCTTCACTTCATTCTCATTACAACCATGACAATGATTGCGAATCTTATTTATAGTTTGTTTTAAGAAGAATGCCAGATGCAGCAGAAATGTTAGTCATAATTTTGTTAATGTCCGATAGTACTAGTAGCAAAGTAATATTATTGTGTATCTATTGTTAGTATCCGTCTTCATCTGCATCTTCTTACCTATTTGGTGATGTCTTCTCACACACTCTCTCATTCATATTGCTCTGTTTTTTCTTCATAGTTCAATCACTCTCTAAATGTTATGGGAGCACAAACAGTGAAATCTCAGTTATTGAATCTATCAGGGAAGGAATGAGAATTATTCAAGTATTTCATGTTGAATTAAAGGTGGGATTTTTTTTAAATCCCAAAGAAGATATAAAGTTTTAAAAATATTTAATTGCTACTATTTATTTTATTTAATAAAGACATTTATTATTTGCTTGCTTCTCAGGTTATGTATATAGCTCTTATTGGAAAGATATTGTGAAAATCCAACCACTTAAACAGTCTAGATCTCTTATTTCTTTATAAAAATTTTATCTATATGCTGCATGAATGTGATTGGTTATTTAATCTATTCTCAGAGAAGGTAGCATTCAGTGGACAAGGAGTGTGTCCAAATCAACATAATTTATTTATTAGCACCCCCTTTCACTTTGTGATATTTCAGACATGTATGTCATTGAACTTTTTCTCCACATGCATTGCCATCAGAGAGCTTTCCTGACTCTGGTATGTATACCATGTATCACTGTCACAGAGACTGAACCTCCATCTCTATGCTGCATAATTGTATTTATTGTGAGATAAATCATATGAAAGAGAGTATATAGAACATATTAGCAATGGTCACTTAACTGCATAATGACAAATGGCTACCAGCATCATGGACTAGCGATATGGAACAATATTCAGTGCCTTAAAGAGAAGCACGATACAGTAGATGAGCACTTGCATTTTATATGACGGAAAGAAAAACCTCAGACTTGCACACTAAGGAAAATACCAGGCAGGAGGGGCAAAGCATGCAGTATTGACTGTCACTTGCACAAATGGTAATTGCATTTTGTTACTATAGTCTCTATGTTGGAGGAATTTTTGCATGATCTTTGACATGCTATTACTACATTTTTACTGGTTTAGTGGAGACTGATCTTTTTGTACTATCCTAAATTCATGTTACAATTCTGGCCTGCATTGTTATAGCATTGGGAAGTAATCACCATGAGAGGAGGTAAGAAAGGTAGCCCCTGTGAACGGAATTCTGCAATTTTAAGACCATGACACAGCAAATGTCCTCTCTGCTCTCTGCAAAGTGTGGCCACATGAGGAATCAACGTATTGTTTTATTTTTCCCAGGAATAACCTAGAAAAGGTTCTTTAGAAGAACTCTACCCTGTAGTCACACTGATCTCAAGCATTCAGACTTCAGACCTTTGAGGAATATTGGTCTGTTTTTCATAAAATACCTGTTTATGCCTTTTTGATGTGAGCTGAAAGCACTTAATGTAAGTTTTCTTCTTTCTCTCACTCTGTGTTAATCTAAGTAGAAAATTGTGACTATTGGGCTGAGTTAATACTGACTGGTCATTTTAAAACTACAGATAACCTTTTTATTTACTTTATCATGTGATTAAGAACTTCAGGAAAAACTGAAAAATTATTTAAGAATAAGAAACTGAAAAAGGCCTAGAAAATTAGATAAATAATTTACTACTTTATTCACGTAGAAAGTTCTTTTCTAAAATATCATAAATACGGCATGCTCATTATAAGAGTTGTTCACACAATTAAAAAAATAAAGGACTATCACCTCTCCAAAGTCCATTACATATACCTATGACTTAATGAGAAAAATCTACAAATTCTACGTGAATAATGCCTTTCTAAGCAACTCTTGGGTACCTAAAAGCTATGCCATAAACAGCCAATTTAAAGAACTATTACTGTAGATGTAGAGGAAAATATTTTTAAGTGTGATACACATTATTGTAGATATTAAATAATGGGATAAATGATGATTTAAATTTATCATTTTGTATTTGAAATCCAAGTTGTTGAGTTTCAGAGAGAATATAATGATGGAGGGTATATGATAGATAGACAGGTAGATAGATAGATAGATAGATAGATAGATAGATAGGCAGATGATAGATAGGTAGATGATAGATATATAGATACAGAAAACTAAATAAATTATTGGAAATTAAGATGATATTTTTAGCTTACAGAACAGAGAAAGTCCTTCTGAAGAAGGAATAATACTTCCAATTTCATGAGATTTGAAATGTCCTAGGAGACACAATTCTGGCTACATCCCTGAAGACAATTCCAGAGAGATTTAACTGACAAGAGAAGACAATGTTTGGTTTTTCTACAATATAGATACTTCCAATTGGAATTATTGTACAAGTCATTAGAAAATAGAGTGTTCTGTAGGTACTGCGCACTAAGCTTTGCTCTACTGGAGTATCCGCTAAGTCTTCAGGTGAGTTCCCTGGTTTGGGACGCAGGAGCAATCACTGGAATCAACTCAGTTGCCTGCTCTTTGCTCACCGTCCCCTGGCGAGGTGAACTTACTAGGCCACAGAGAAAGAGGATCCAGATAGTCCTGATGAGACCTGATAGGCTTTGTCAGATAGTAGGGAAGGAGGGCCTCCCCAAAGATATTACAAGGTATAACGTTCTTGTGAATGTATACAATTTACCCTTGCTCATTCAAATGCTGATCTCTCTACCCCAATATCTAGTTTAAATCTGGACATCGCATTGTGTTGCTGATTCTAAGCATCATCTGTCTCAAATTTGTGTAAACTTGTTAGCATTTATTCTCTGTATTGCCAATAAGAACAGCCAAAGAATGCTGAGCAATGAAGAAAATAAGGTGAAACATCCTGATCCAGAAGGCAAAGAAAGGAATGATTGGGAGAAAAGATCTGAGAGAAGAGGACTAGGAAAGATCAAGAGAAATGAACTATACCTAAGATATGACTAAAAAGCAAGTATAATGTGAAAAATCTGAACGGGAGGAAGCTATGCTGGTTTGGAAGTTTAGCGTGGAGTAATTATTACCCATCATTGTGCTCTAGGTTAAGTAAATAAATCCTAGTCTCTGTGTGGTGAGATGGGTATACAGCTAGTTTAGGAATAACTGTTTAACTAAAAGACAAATCTATATTAAATATTAATAATCATCAAGAGTATGTTAGTTAACTTTGAAGCTTTATTTACAAGGGATGGATTAACATTCTGTATGATGTACCATTAGCTGAGAATAGAGAATTTGGGAAGTATGATGGATATGTAAGGTGAACTTCAAGTGTTTTATAATTCATCCAGCTTATTCTTTAAGAAGGGCTTCTTACATTTCAATTTTGTATGCAGATTCATTTTGCATATTTATTTTTAGTTTGAGTAAGATTTATTTTATTTCTTTAGATTTTGTATTTTTCATAAAACTGGTATCTTTTTTTAGGTGATGTTATTATTTGTAGTTAGCAAAATATCTACAAAACTGTTTAAGTTATAAGTCATCATCTCCTTCCTTCTTCAATCCCACCGGGTCCACAGTATGTGATTTTTTTGAGAATACAGGGGCAGGTACAGTAGACTATATAATAAACACCTCCAGAAGCTAGAGTAACTTAAAGACAAACTATATCTGATTATTTTAATACAAAAACTTACCTTGTTAGAAAATGAATTTCTGAGAAGCAAGATCACAGTTATAAGATTGAAATCTCTATCAAACAACCCTTATAGATATCTTCTGTTCATTAAAGCAGAAAATGAGTCAAGTAACATACAAGAGCTCAAAGAGAGATATCAATTTTATCTGTTTGTCTTCTATCTTCTATACTGCACACTCTACTTATCACTAATTGGTACCCATCTACATTGGAATCCAATTGGCAATGGATTCTGGGAAATTGAAGTTTGGGGATTCTAGCCAAGGTGGGTACTCTTTAATAACATTCAGATAATTTGTAGAAATGAAGGTTTTAATCATCTACTGATGCCTATGTCTGAAATTACTTTGTCTTCTCTCTTGGGAGCACAACAGCTAAAAAGCACAATATAGTCCCCAAATATACCTTTTTCCAGGGAGCCTCTTGCAATCAACTGATGAATGTGGGCAGTAAAGTCCACCATCCTCACTTCAACTTCTTACCTATCTCACCTCAGCACTGCCTGTAGGGTCAACTGAGACCCTAGAAGCTCCAATCCTCAGCTTCAGTATACGTGCTCTATTTCCATCCCTTCCAGAGCTATTCACCTCAAGAAAAATATCCTAATAAGCATTTTTTTTTTACATTACAGTATGTTGCTGAAAAATCACCATGATATGCTATAATTCTCCAAATTTGGTTCCTTCAAATTTGTGTCAACTTTCTATTGAAATTAAAGGTTTCTAAATATAACATCAAAGTAGAAAGAGAAATGTTTAGTGGAAAGAGTTGCTAGTGTTGACTAGAGAAAGCAATTGTGATATATGTATGATTATGTCATGATGAAACCTATTATTTTATATACACACTAAAGCAAAAAGAAATACCAATAAAACTATCTAATCAAAATAATTCTATTATCTTTTATACTATGCATTAGAGAACAAAATCCCCATTTGTCACAGGTTCTTCTTATAATGGGAGATTATTTTCTCAAGACGATAGGATGTGCCATATCACATTCCTTTTGCCTATAGTAACCTTTATTTTCCCTCTACATTAGACAAATTAATAAAGAATGTATAGAGAATTGCAGTGCATGAATGCATGAAGAAATATATATTCTAGTTTTTGTATTTCTGCAAGCAGCCATAAAGCCATAGTTGGTATTTGTCATTTCCCTCTTCTACTGTTGGTTTAATATTCCCTTTGCTCTCAGTCAGCATCACCACAGGCAATATTATTTTTTGAACAGCCAGAATGACTCAAACTTTTACTCCTTCAGGATCTATACTCTGACTTTTTATATTGAATTATTATAATAATACATTTTATTGAACAAAGAAATAATATTAAATATATCAAAAATCCCTTATGCTTCAGTATTTTAAACACTTTTACTGGATATGAAGAAATTTTTCATATTACCCAAATATTCAGAATCAATTATCCTAAGTATGATAAATACTAGTTACTTTTTATATGCCATTGATGACTTTCAAAATTGATTCACTTAATAAATGTATGTATATTTTGACAAGGTTACTATATAGTCTGTAGCAGGACTCACATTATAGGCCAAGCTGGACTTGAAATTACAGTGATCCACCTGTTTCTGCCTCCCTAGTACTTAGTTTAATGTGAGCCACCATGTGTCACCAACATCAGTGGCCTTGATTAGTTTAGAGGCACTTTGCCCAACATGAAATTCTAAAACCCAGGCATCTGTAACTCACCCTACTCTTCTTGCTTATGTGAAGAGGAAAAAGCTGTTATAAATTAGTTCACACATTCTTATTCAAGCCTGTAGTGACAAACAGCAAAAGCCATGCCCTTGGACCTCATTGACAGAAATGTGTCACTTAGTCAAGGCTTATATTTATTAGGAGGTTTTTAAGTTACTCTTTTTTTTGTTCTGATATGTGTTTTTCCTATAAAAATGCAGATATTTTTTCAGTAGTGAATAAGAAATTCATAATTGGACCTCATGACCTCATCAATGGGCTTACATTCACATACAACATACACAATAAAATAGATATATCTAAAATAGATAGATCAATAAAATAGATCTAGAGCAGAACCCAGCTTATGTTACATTCAAAAACAGTGCTGACTTCATTAAATCATGCTTCTTCCTTATAATTAATATAAGAGACAATGATAATTATCTGTACCATTAAATGTGGCATTAAATTTATAAGTCATATTCATTGTCAACAATAATTTTTGGACATTAACTCCATTTTAAAAGTTTTGCATCTTAAACATGCAAATAAATAAAACAGGATGTTATTTTAAAGTATTGGCAACTAAATCAGAGTATGGTATGAGAAAGATGTACAGGAATGAATGTTTCTTGAAGTTTGTCAACGGTACAGCCAATCTGTATCTAAAGTTATGCCTGGCTATATTTAGATCTGGAATGTGCCCCAAAGTTAGTGAGTTCAAATTTTGTATTCTGCTTCACGCTTTTAGTAGGAGTTGGATGCCTTTAATGAGTGGAGCCTAGAAGGAGGTTTATGTGTTACAGGGATGTGCTTTCCTTGATGATTCATCCTCTCTTTCTTCCCCTCTTTGCTCTTTTCCTTTCATGCTCTCTAGTTCTTCCTGTTTCTCTATCCTGGCAGCCATGAAATGAACTTGTTCCAACATGGATTATCCTGTCATAATATATATGTGTTTTTCCATAGATCCCAAAACAACGGGGCCAACTGAAAATGTATTGGAACTTCCAGTATTCTGAGCCAAAATGAAGTCTTCATCTTCTTCCATTAGTTACCTCAGGTACATTTGGTGTGGTAGGAAGCTAATTGAGTTACGAACTGAGGAAAGTCTTCATGTGTTGTTTTCCCACATGACATCAACAGTCATAAATTTCGATTGAAAATGCCTGGGGTAGAGAATGGACTGCAGTGGCAGAACACTTGATTGACATGGTATGATCTCTAATATTACAGCAAACAAAAATGGAAACATGCATAAATATTACTAATTCTTTCTCAAGCCACTAACATCCTGAGATTCTATTTCCTTCTTCTTCAGCTTCCTCACACCCAGCTTACTATAAAAAATACTTACAAGACCAAGTATAAATATATATATTACCTTACTAAAAATTTTAGTCTTAGTTTGGGGGCAGGGCTCTGTGGCTAAAACAGTGGCTACCCTTCCAGAGGACCTGATTTCAATTCTCAGCACAAGCATGCCGTCTCATAACTGTGTGTAATTGCAGTTCCAGGGGATCTGAGGCCTGTTTCTAGTTTCCATAAGTACAAGGTACAAACATGATGCACAAAAACACATGCAGGCATAACACGCATAAACATAACAATATTTAGTTTTTGTATATTGACAAATAGGATTAATACTTGATATTAATACTTGTAAATAATACTTGTAATACACTATGCTAGTCACAAGAAAATATTTGAGTCATTTTAAACCTACAGTGTGGATGGGTAAAACTCAATCTTGACCCCTTTGTATTTTGTGCCAAGGAGAAAAAAGATGAGGCCTCACTTCTATTCTTTCATCTATAAGTGACAGAAGCCATCATGATGAGGGCTATAATGGTTTTAAATACTATGAACTGTCAGTAATTGAAAGGGTCTAGGATATAATGGCACCTGCTCATAGTGAAAACCTGTTTTATAGAGAGGAAATGGGGTATAATATAAAATATATATGTTCTACTCTAATAATACTGTTATACAAAATCTATTGTCCATTTCTCCTCAGGTAAAAGTTATTTACTATTTTGAGAGTCTGTGCATGGGTATATAATGATACAAGCATAGAACAAAAATATTGTATTAATAGAGCAAAAAAAAAAAAAAAACTGAGAAGAAAGTGCTGCAAAGTAACCAATGTACACTTTATTCAATGTTTCCTAAACGCAAAGTCAACATGCAGCCTAGATCTTCTCAAAATAGTTTGATATACATACTCAGACTGAAAAATACTTTTGCTTTTTTATATTTTATAAAAAAGAAATGCATATTCATAAGAAATTAAGAGGTGAGGTCTAAGTCAGATATTCAAATAGCTCTGTTCTGAGGAAACTCCCTCAGGCTCTCATGATTGATTACTTCTAATTTTCTTTTGAAAGAAAATGTCAGGCATAGATGCTTAAGAGAATTTTAGCTTTCTGTATTTTTACAGGGCTAGCGAAGAGTGGTGGAATACAATCTCAGGAACGTGAAATACACAAATACCTTAATTTCAACTATTTTTTAAAACTGAAAGAATACAATGAAACTTATTTATTGAATACTTTCAGTAATTCAAGCAGGTAATATGAATAATATTATTGTAAAATAACTACTGTGGTAAAAAGCATATAAAGTAGTTTATTCAGAACCAAATATGAGTGGTCATAGTGTACATTGTAAGAATGCTATGCCAGAAACATACACAAAGATATTTGTGACTTTCTACAATGTCAGAATTCATTGAATAAATGTATGAGCTGGTTTAATTTCCTTGGCTACAATTTCCAAAGTAGTCTCAGTTTCCCTTGATAGCTGACCATCACAGGTAGCACAAATAATTCTTTTATTCCAATTTCAATTACTAATACTAAGCATCAGAATACATGGACATATCAATATGTTTGTGTTTGTGGGTTATAGTAGTCATGCAAAATGATATTAATATGAGCCTATCCTAACTCTAAGTTACTCTATATTGTTCAGAGGGTGGGTTGATGGCTGTGCCTTGTTTTGAGAGTCTATTTTGCAAATAGCTTTGACTCAATTTTGCGGGTAGAAGATAATTGCATGCCTGGGTGGTTCTCCAGAAAACACCATCTATCTGGTACCACTCACTGAGCACAGACTGATAAATAACTTATTCCTAGAAACATAAAGGCTGTCACCCTATAAATTTACTAGGTTGAACTGATGCGGTTGAAGAAAAATAGGTATATTCAAATAATATCAGAAAATCCAGGCCCAAGAACTTGCCAGTCATGCCAAACTGAGGACAGAAAGTATCTTCACCTGGGCCCCATAAAATGGTGGATAATACATAACACAGACATGGCAACTGCCCCAGACCTGTCATATAATACCTGGTGTGCATCAAGAACCAAAGATACAGTGAACTCCTAACTGTACCGGGGGCTTCAGTTCATTAGCTGTTGAAAAATCTACTTCTTTGTCTGTCTAGTTCCTCTGTATTTTCTGTACCTGCTGTTTATATTCCAGTCCCATTCTTACAGTTTACTGTATTATTGGTCTCAACCCTTTTTACCCACATCATTATGAGCACACAACAATGGTAATTCCTGCACTTGTGCTTCACAAAATTTGCCCTTTGAATAACCAGTCATAGATGAAGGGCACATGAGCCTGTATCATTTACTACTGAACTATTGCCTACTGATTGATTTGGGAAGAGAGGAAATTGTTTACCTTGGATGTATGCCATTTACTACTGAACTTGCCAGACTCCAAAAGATACTTTTAAATCTATGGTCACATAGATGTCTCTCATAAAATTTAGTTGCAAAATGAAACTAATGGACATTAATGTGAAAATGTGAGATTTGAGGATAAGTGAGGTTGCACATGGGAATGTGAGATGGTGGAGAACAAAAGTGGTCAGTATGAATTATGTTCATGTATGGAATTGCCAAGGAATAAATTTAGTTTATGCAAACATTGGGGAATAAAATAAAAATATGCTGAGGTTACATATTAGGTTACATATTAATGATACTAATGAATGTATTGTTCTTTGTTTCAAATAAAAAGTCTAGTCAATCAGGAGTTTTTACCTAGATTTATGTATTGCAGAACATTATTTTCCAAGAAACCTATGCTCACGAGTTCTATGTTGTAACTTTATGTTTATTAAAGGTTTGTTTTTTAATTCTTCATCAATTCATTAATGTATTTTGATCATATTCCTAGTTAGAGGAAAAAGGTAAAAATATAAAATTTGGTCCCAGATTTTTACCATACATAAAATTTGTCATAGTAGATTTTTAATATTTACACTTAGTTAAGAACTCATACATAATAGCATGTTTGTTGCAATAAAATGAAATGTATAGTCACTGTATAAATTTCCTATAGCTGCTGTCAAAAAGTGTCACACTGGTACATCCATGTTTCCTGTAATACAACTCAGTACAACATGAGAATGGAGCCTAGATGACCATCAACAGAAGAATGAAAATAATAAAAACATGGTGCCCAAACATAACAGAATTTTTTAGGCTGTTAACAGAAGATAAAACTTGCAGAAACAGAAAAGAACTGAAAAGTATTATACTAAGTGTTGTGACCCAGTCTAAGAGATGCTATCATGTCACATTCTCTGTCATATTTGGACCTGAACCCTTGACGTGTGTATGAACATAAATGAAGGACATGGTTGTGGATGTGGGTTTTAAAACAATATAGGGGAGCTTGAGAGGGGAACAAGAAGTTCTGAAAAAGGGCGTCAGTGAGAACAAAATGTCACAAAAGACATGAAAGTGGAAAAGAAGCTACTGGAGGAGGAAACACACAAATGAAGGAAGAAAAAAAGGTAGAGAAGAGCAAAAGTTTTGTTTAATAAATGCCTTAATGCAGCCAATTCGTTATAAGCTAATACATATTTTTAAACTAATTTTTAAACTTTTATTAATTACACTTTATTCACTTTGTATCTCCCCATAAATCCCTCCCTTCTCTCCTCCTAATCCCACCTTTCCATCTCCTTCCACTGATAGGGGAGGTCCCCCTCTCCTTCCTTCTGATCTTAGTCTATCAGATCTCATCAGCAGTGGCTAAATTGTCATCTTCTGGGGCCTCATAATGCTGCTCCCCCCTCAGGGGGAGGTGATCAAAGAGTAGGCCAATCAATTTAAGTCAGAGGCAGTCCCTGTTCCCATTACTATGGAATCCACTTGGACACTGAACTGCCATGGGCTACATCTGTGCAGGGTTTTCAGGTTATCTCCACGCATGGCCCTTGGTTGGAGTATCAGTCTCAAGAAAGACCCCTGTGTTCAAATTTTCTGGTTCTGTTGCTCTCCTTGTGGAGTTCCTGTTCTCTCCAGATCTTACTATTTCCCACTTCTTTTATAAGATTCCCTGTACTCTGCCCAGAAGTTGGCCATAAGTCTCAGCATCTGCTTTGATAGTCTGCAGGGCAGAGCCTTTCAGAGGCCCTCTGTGGCAGGCTCTTAACTTGTGTTTTAAAAGGTAAGAAAAAAACCTTCAAAGTGTAGACATGTTTACTATGTATGAGTTCAGAAAGCAGATCTAAAGTCAAGGATATGGTGGGCTTGCAGACTTCTGGAGGCTTCTGAGGAGACTAGATGGCCTTGTCCTCATACCTTCTAGAAGACACTCTTGGTTATTACCTTCTTTTTCCAATTTTGAAGACAATAGAGTAGAAGATGCCGTACTCTATCCATGTGGGTAAAGCAGGATAAGCCCTTGATGTTAGTGTCTAAAGGAGAATAAATTATAACTGAAAAGTTATATTGAATTAATTATTACAAGTTGACAGGTTCTAGGAACAAGGATGTTGGCATCTTTAGAGAACCACCTGATAAAAATGGGTCTTCAAAAATATTTGTGAAGCAATTGATGACATCATTGATAGTTATTGTTGTTTGAAAAGTGGTCTATATAAATAAATAACTACTGTATGTAATAAAATTTATGAAATAGTAATACTGTAAAACCATAATTAGAACCTGGGCACTGTAATCCTAGCACTCTGGGAGGCAGAGGCAGGTGGATCTCTGTGAGTTCAAGGACAGCCTGATCTACAGAGTCCAGGACAGTCAAAGCTACCAAAAGAAACCTTACTTTAGGAAAAAAAAAAAGAAGATACTCATTTCTTAACAATGTACTTCATATGCACTTGATATATAGTCAGTCTTCCTCTTGCTTTCATTTTGAATAATTTCTAAAGGTTTGCAGATTTTTGTTGTTGTTGTTTTTCTAGCTTAGCGTAGCTTTAAAGGCCTGTGATGCTTCTGTGACAACAAGGTTTGTCACTGTTTTACTGAGAATATTGTATTTTTGTGTTTAGACAAAAGCACTGAATGGTTCAGAATGTAAATCAGATAAGACACTTTTAAAGATGTGAAAGCTCCAAATCTGTCTTGAAAAAAAACAATGTGAGGTTTCAAAGCCTTTAAGATGTAATTTTTCAGTGACACTAAAACATAAAGCCTTACACTGTAAAGTTGGAATGTTGCAAAAAGAAATGTATAAATTTATCATAGCTTTATCAAACGATGTATTTCTTACATGTTGTCTTAGTGAATGGCTTCTATATTCCTACTATATTTAAATAAAGAGTTGTTTTGGAAATTTACTCAATCTCACAACAAATTATAGTTGGAGTTATGAAGCAAGTCTTAATTAGCCTATTTCTGAGTGGCATGCTATTCGTAGACTTGTGGATATGTTAACACACAGCCCTAGTGTGAAATGCCGTGACTGTAGTATTAGCCCTGGGAAACTAGAGACAAAGGGATCCTGAGTTCAAGAACAGCCTTAATGACAGAGAAACGCTCTCAAATTCTTTCTTTGCGCAGAATTTTTATTAGTATTTCAAAGAATTCTTAGAAAAACCAATGCCATTCCCAAATGAGATGGTAAAATGCTTGTTAATAAATAATATAGTCTCTAGATTTGAGTTTCTAAAGCTATATTGCCTTTTCACTCAGAAGAGAAGGAAAATGCATACTAAGATTTGAAAATATGATACCTGATTCTCAGGCAACCAGAGTCCTCAGGATGGTATCTAAATCACAGAAGGTCAGGCTTGGTCTTTTCTTCTACAAGCATTATGCTAACACATAGATAATAAGGTGTAAAGTAAATGGAAGGTTAAAATGGTTCTTGCTGGGTGAGAACATCAATATACATCATCTCCTTTACTTCCTTTCACCTAGTAAGATTTCATCAGATTTCTCACGTTAAACATTAAGAAAGAAAGTACAATCATAGAATAACAAATAACATCCAAACTAAAGTCTCACTCTTGCAATTAAAATGTGTTTTCATCAATCCATGTTGGCCCAGAGAAAAGAACTCTAGGACCTGCGCTCCACTTCCTTGAAAGTGAGCTACTGACCTAACTTGATAGGACTGTATGCTCTTGTTCACTAAGAAGAAGTCGAGGAAATGTGAGCACTGTAGAGGTTTAGAAAAGATAAAGCTCGGTATTTAGTGAATATGATGAGGGGATCTAATGGCACCAATACATCTTAAATAGTCTTTGAGACTTGAGTAGACACAGATGATGGTGAAATGCATAATGTAAAGAATGGGTAAACGGAAATAATGTCCAGACCTGGTATGCTGCTTGCATTTTAAGGGGACACCGATGTGATAATAGAGGATATTTATTAAAATACTAAAAATAAACATGAGTTCATAAGTGAATAGTTAGAGACTGAATATACAGACAACACACTGAACAGATAGATGGAATTTTGACCTTAAACTCTAGCAATCAGAAAGAGAAATCCAGTTTCTTTGACAGTCAATTTGAATCAAGACTTCAGTAACTGCTGGTCTTCAAATTTTGTCTCTTCTTCCAAATTAAACTCAGCTGAGAGAAATTGGATGTGCTCCCAGTCCACCACACTGGACACTCTGCTTCTAAGCCACCTCTATCCTCTATCTGTCACCAGCCAAGTAAGAGTGTGGAAAGACACTCTTTTCTATAAGCAGTTCTGAGCAAATAACCTTCCTCATTCACTCTCATTCACATAATCTTCACTATTTTCTACATCAATTGTTTGAGGTTTATAGCTGTAGAGACGACGTTGGGTATTTACATACGGTAGCAAGATCTTCACTTCTGGACTGGCCTAGGAAGAGGGGAAAGTAAGACTGTCTGAATGAAGATCGAATTGCAGTGTTGAGCTTATTGCACAGTTAGTCATGAGATGGGAATTAAAGGGTACGGCATAAGCATCGAAATCCTATAGAAAAAGTAAGATTTGAATTGGGTTTGTAACAATTTTGTGCATTATTATTTGGCCATTTAATTAGCCTACTGAATACATTTTCTCTCTAAATATTTTACATAACACACCTGTTTTTACATCAACCTTCATTTCAGCTACATGCTTGATTAATGAAAAGTAACTATTTGTTAGTTTCATTAAACACAAAAGTTTTGAGATATTCAGAATATCTGTGATTTATTTCTTTATCTCTCCTACTTTTTTTCCTGAGTTGAAAGCAGTTAGAGAAAGCAACTTGTAAAAATGTATTTGCTCTGAAAATGTCATAGAAATAGATTTTAAAATAAAATTTTCTTTATGAGCCAGGAACACTTATTCACACAGGTTGAAGAGGAGCAATTCTTATCAAATAAGTACTAAACCAGAACATAGCCTGTGACACAGACATTCTACTCAGAGACTCAAGAGATAGTGCAAATCTTTTATCTAGCAAAATTGATTAAACCATCTTCCCTGCCTCTATCTATCTATCTATCTATCTATCTATCTATCTATCTATCTATCTATCTATCTATCCATCTATGTATCTATGTACCCTATCTGTCTTTCTGAATGTCTGTATAATTATCTCTCTGTCCATTCTTCTACCCATTTATTCTCAATATAAAAAAAATCAGTCCTTAAGTAAGAGATCTTGCCACACCCGTGGGTTTTAGAATAAAGTCTAAAAGTTATAGTTGGGTTAATCATCAGTTATCTTCCTAGATTTTTTAATTATTTATTACAAATTATTCACTTTGTGTCCCAGCTGTAGCCCCCTCCCTCATCTTTTCCCAGTGCCACCCATGCTCCCTCTTCTCCTCTTATGCTCCTTCCCTAGTCCACTGATAGGGGAGGTCCTCTTCCCCTTCTATCTGACTCTAGCCTATCAGGTCTCATCTGGACTGGCTGCATCATCTTCCTCTGTGGCCTGGCAAGGCTGCACCTCCCAGAGGGAGGTGATCAGAGAGCTTGCCACAGATTCCATGCCAGAGACAGCCCCTGCTCCCTTTACTAGGGAACCCACTTGGAAACTGAGCAGCCCATGGGATTCTTCTGAGCAAGGGTTCTGGGGACTCTCCATACATGATCCTTGGTTGGAGTATCAATCTCTGCACACACCTCTGGACCCAGGTTTTTTGGCTCTGTTTGTCTTCTCGTGGAGCTCCTGTCTCCTTCAGGTCTTTCTATCTTCCTCTTCTTCCATAAGGTTACCTACACTCTACCCAAAGTTTGACTATGAGTCTTAGTGTCTCCTTTGATACCATGATGTGTAGAGTCTCTCAGAGAGGCCCTATGGAAAGCTCCTGTTCTTTTCCTTGTCTTCTCTTATTTTTAATGTCTATCCTGTTTGCCCTTCTGAGTGAGGTTTCAGCCTCTTCCCTTGGGTCCTCCTTGTTTATTAACTTCTTTAAGATTTTAGTATGTTTATCCCATATTTTATGTATAATATCCATTTATAACTGAGTATATACCAATGTGTTTTTCTGCTTCTTGGTTACCTCACTCAGAATGACCTTTTCAAGTTCCCTCCATTTCCCTGCAAATTTCATGATTTCCTTGTTTTTAATAGCTGAGTAGTATTCCATTGTGTAAATGTACTGCGATTTCTATCCATTCTTCATTGAAGAGACATCTAGGTCATCAGCACAGGAGACACCTTCCTTAACAGAACACAAACAACACAGACTCTAATATCAACAATCAATAAATGGGACTTCATGAAACTGAAAAGCTTCTGTAAAGTAAAGGACATAGTCATCAGAACAAAATGACAGCCTACAGACTGAGAAAGGATCTTCACCTACTCTGCATTTTACAGAGGGCTAATATCCAGAATATACAAATAACTCAAGAAATTAAACACCAACAAACCTAGTAATTCAATTAAAAATGGGGTACAGAGCTAAACAGAGAATTCTCAACAGGTGAATATTGAATGCCAGAGAAACACTTAAAGAAAATTGCAGCCAGTCCTGATGAGACCTGATAGGCTAGGATCAGATAGAAAGGGAGTAGGACCTCCCCTATCAGTGGACTTGGAGAGGGGAGTGGGAGATGAGGGAGGATGGGATTGGGAGGGAATGAGGGAGTGGGCTACAGCTGGGATACAAAGTGAATAAAATGTAATTAATGTAAAAAAATAGTAATTTAATTAAAAAATAAAAAATAGTATCCAAGCACCAAAAAAAGAAAGAAAGAAAAAAAAGAAGGAAATATTCTTTAGTCAAACGAGAATTGCAAACCGAAATGACCCTGAGATTCCACCTCACACCCCCATCAGAATGGCTAAGATTAAAATCTCAAGCGATAGCACATGTTGGAGAGGTTGTGGATAAAAGGGGCCCTCCTTTATTACTGGTGGGAATGTAACCTTATACAACCACTTTGGAAATCAATCTGGCATTTTTTCAGAAATTTAGGAATAGTGCTTCCTTAAGATCCAGCTTTACCACTCCTGGCATATATGAGAAAGATGCTCAACCATATAATAAGGACATTTGCTCAACTATATTCATAGCAGCTTTCTTCTTATTAGCTTCTTAGATTTCTTAAGGAGAAACCCACACTATTAAAACACACACACACACACACACACACACACACACGTGTGTGTGTGTGTGTATATATATTCATTCTAGCTTACAGGCAATGGTTCATGTGATGGAAGGTCCAAGATTCCAGTAGTTATTCATTCCACAAGACTAATCTTAGATGGTTTCAGCATATGCTGGAGGTAAGCTCTAATGCCAGCGAAGGGATGGACTTGTGAGAAAGAGCAAGAACTAGCAGGGAGTGAGAGAAAACTTCATTGTTCAGCATGCTGTATAAAGACTGCTAGCAGAAGGTATGGCCCAGAATAAAGATAGATCTTTCCACACTGGAGGATTTAGATTAAAGTTGAATCTTTCCTCCTCAAAGATCTGGATTAGAGGTGGGTCTTCTGAATTAAAATGATGTAATTAAAATAAATTTCTTCACAGATGGGTTCAATCAACTATTTTTGTTTTAGTTAATTCCAGATGAAGTTAAGTTGCCAACCAAGATTAGCAATATACAGGCCCTTAGGCAATGTTACTAGACTCATAAATCTAGCTTCATACAGAAGCTCAGAAGAGAGGACACAATATTTTCCTTGATGAGGGCATCTTCATGAAATGGTTAGCAGGCTTTCCAGATTAAAACAACAAACAAACAAACAAAAACAAGTGTGCCCAACAAAGACAGTGAACCCAGTGGAGGTGGGTTGGGTGCTCAATCCAAGCACTATTGTCCTCCATCCCTAGGAGCCCAGTGGGGCACCCAAGCAGCTCTTGGCTCAGATGTCTTTTTTTGTCTTCTCCCAACTTCCTGGCCCATCTAGGTCAGAAACAGCAAGCCTGGCAACGACGGTGAACCCAGCATAAGGGAGCTAAGAATTCCACTCAAGCCTCGTTGTCTCTCATCCCAAGGAGGCCTGTGTGGCACCAGAAGAGCGCTCAGCTCAGAGGCCTTTCTGTCTGCTCCCTGTCAGAAACAGTGAGCCCTGCAGAGACAGTGAACTCAGCAGAGGTGAGTTCAGCACAGGACCAAAGCCCCATTGTCCCCCACTCTGAGGAGGGCTGTGGGGGCTCCAGAGCAGCTCTCAGCTCAGAGGTCTTTCTGCCTGCTCCCAGCTGCCTGGAAAACCTGGGACACATATAACTCAATTAAAATAGGGCATAGAATTAAACAGAGAACACTAATAACAAAAATTAAAATAAATTAAAAACAACAGCAAAGAAGAAATGCCCAGCTTCTTTGGTTATCAGGAAAATGCAAATCAAAATGACTCAGATTCTGTCTCACACAATTAGAATGGCTAAGGTAAAAATCTCCAATGACAGCACATGCTGGCTAAGGTGTGCAGAAAGGGAAAGACTCCTACATTGCTCGTGGGAGTGTAAAGTTGTACAAGCACTTTGGAAATCAATATGATGATTTCCCAGGAAATTGGGAATAACTTTATCTCAATACCCAGATATACCTCTCCTGGGTATATACCCAAAAGACACTCCAGCATAAAACTAGCTCAACTATGTCCATAGCAAGTGTATATGACCTTTAAATATGTTCCATCTAAATTATTACCCATGCTTTGAAAGCTCCTGAGTTAACATTCGTGTAAAAAGGAGTTCACTGGGAAGATTCCCTCTTTAATATAGAGAGGAATGTTCTTTATCAGCAATTTAGGATATAGTTTTGCTAATATGAACAGATGTAAATATGAAAGAATGTTTATTTGTTGCACATAACTTTTTTGTATAAAATAAATGTAGATGTTACCTGTGGGGGATGTGGGGGAAGAAGACCCAAGTGAGAATATATAAATCTCACTCAGAAGGGGAGATAGAATAGACAGGGGTAATGGATGAAGAGAAAGAACAAGGTAGGAGAGGGGGCACAGAGAGTTAAGAGGGTCGAAAACAGACCCGAGGAGAGCAAGGATGTAAGGACAGAAGGCCTGTAGAAAAAAAGAGCATAGGGTCTTTTCTGAAACTGACATTCAACCAAGGACCATGTATGGATATAACCTAGAACCTCTGCTCAGATGTAGCCTGTGGTAGCTCAGTAACCAATTGGTTTCCCAAAGTGAGGGGAACAAGGACTATTTCTAACAGGAACTCAATGAAGATACCTGATAAAACAGGATCAGATGAATGGGGGGAGGTCCCCCCCTATCAGTGGACTTGGAAAGGGGCACAGTAGTGATGAGGGAGGGAGGGACTGGGAGGGAACGAGGGTTCGGGGCACGGCTAGGATACAGAATTAATAAAATGTAACTGATAAAAAATAAAAAAAAGAAAAGAAAAAAAAAGAAAAAAAAGAGAAACTGATGGTGGGGACATCTCTGTGACAAGCTGGAGACCATATCAGCATAGACTCCTGGGAGACTAAGATGAGGGTTCACACATACACACCTAGTAGTAGAAATCATAGAGACTGAAGAGGAAATCCTTCAAGTAGACTAGTCTTCTAGTAAAGGACAGAAACACAAGCCCTCTCACAAAAATTTGAACCCCAAATTTACCCTGCCTATGAGATGTTCAGGGATAAAGACAGAGCAGAGTAGAGAATGAGGGAATGCCCACATTATGCCTGACCCAACCAAAGACATACCCTATGGGAGAGTGCCACCCCTTGACACTATGAAGGATATTCTGCTAAGCTTGCAGACAGGAGCCACTCAGAGTTGTCCTTTGAGAAGCTCTACCCAGAAGTGTCACAAAACAGATGCCGAGACTCACAGACAACCATTGGGGATGCTTAAGATGTCTTTGGGAATAGTGGGATGAAAAAGAAAAAGACACTCAAGTGACAGGAACTCCAGAAGAAGACCAAGAGAACCAACTAACCAGAGCCCAGAGGAGCTTGCTGAAATTGATGTATCAACCAAGGACCATGTACTAACTGGACCTGGGCCACCTACAAAAATGTAGCAGATGGGCAGCTTAGTCTTCAAGTGGGTACCCTTGTAAGGGAAGTGGGGTCTGCATTGGACCTGGACTCACTTGCCCACATCCTTCTGTTTCTCTTCCATTTTTCCCTACTTGCTGTTCCTCTTAGTGGCACGTGGGACATCTGGGAGTCTGGGGTCATCTTAGGAATGTTTTCAGGAATGCTATTTCCTGTCCCTGAATTATGGCACCAGCAGGGGTCATCCAGAGCACAGTGTGCCCCATGAGCCATGTGTGACTCTGAACCAGTTATTACCTCAGGCTAACTCCTTCTGAGCCCCATGGTGCCAGACTGGTCATCTTGGGCCCTCGACCTGCTGGGGCCAGCCTGCTTGGCCCAATTCAGGCTCATTTGTCGTAGGTTCACTCTTAAGTGGGGTTCCTTTGGGCTTCAGTTCACTTCCTGCTCCCTATTCTGGGAGCCTGTCTGGAACTGTGCAGTAACAGACTGGTCCTTGTCTCAGGTTATCTCTGTGCTGGATCTGCCTCTATGGCTCCATTCAGGGGATATCTGTCTCAGGCTCACTGCAGTCCCAGGCCCTAGGTCCTCTGCATGTGGCTGTGAGTGTCTATATTTGTTGCAGTCTTCTTCAGGAGAAAGCTTCTTTAATGATGAATGAACACGACACTACTCTATGAATGTAGCAGAATATCATTAGGAGTTATTTTAGCATTACATTTCTTTCTTTCTTTAATTCAGTATTATTTAGTTTTACTCTAGGTCCCTGGGCTACCTAGTCTCAGCTTGTTGGTCACTCGACAAGTGTGTTTAGGTATTTAGGTTCCATCTTGTGGAGTCAAATCAAGACTGTCTAAAGCAAAAACTTTAAGTGTAATTATACTTGAAAAGAAGACCTATAAGGTAGCGATTAAGTTTAAATGAGGTCATAAGGGCGGGGGCCCCCTGTTATGACAGCATTAGTCATAGGGTTTGTGATTTTTTCTTTTTTTTTCTTTTTTCATTAATTATTATTTATTACGAATTATTCACTTTGTATCCTGGCTGTGGCCTCTCCCTCATCTCCTTCCTATCCCTCCCTCCCTCCTCTTTCCTGCTATGCCCCTCCTCCAGTCCATTGATAAGGGAAGACCTCTTCCCCTTCTATCTGACCCTAGCCTATCAGGTCTCATCAGGACTGGTTGCATTGTCTTCCTCTGTGGCCTGGCAAGGCTGCATCCCTCCATCACCACCCCTCCCAGGCAGAGGTGATCAGAGAGCCTGCCACTGAGTTCATGCCAGACACAGCCCCTGCTCCCCTTACTAGGGAACCCACTAGGGAAGATGCTCAATCCTCATACAGAAGGGCAAGCACGATACACATCTGAAGCAGGAGAAAACAGAGAACAGGAAAGGATCCTACCACAGAGCCTATCTCTGAAAAGACTCCACTGATCAAGGTATCAAGGCAGAGACTGAGACTCATAGTCAAACTTTGGGTAGAATGATTTTAGAAGAAAAATTATTAAAGAGCCTTCACAAACTCATATTTGCAGACAACATGGTCATTATCTTTTCATTATTTACAAATGTGAGAAAGCAAATTACTGTTATTTTTATTTTTATCATTTATTACAATTTATTCAATTTGTATCCCAGCTGTGGCTCCCTCCCAATTCTCAATTTCATATGGAATAAAAAAAAACCCAATAATTACTAAAACAATCCTGTACAACAACAGATCATCTGGAGGTATCTCCATCTCTTATGTCAAGCTGTAAAATAGAGCAACAGTAATAAAAACTGCATGGTACTGGCATAGAAACAGAATAGTGGATCAAGGGAATCGGATAGAAGACCCTGACATAAATCCACACACTTATGCACAACTGATTTTTGACAAAGATGCCAAAACCATTAAATGGAAAAAAAGATAACATCTTCAACAACTGGTGCTGGTCTAACTGGATGTCTACATGCAGAAAAATGCAAACAAATCCATACTTATCACCCTGAACAAAACTAAAGTCCAAGTGGGTCAGAGACCCACTAAACACTAAACCTAAACCTAAACCTGTTAGACACTAAACCTGTAAGAAGAAAAAGTGGGGAAGATCCTTGAACTCATCGGTACAGAAGACAACTTCCTGAACAAATTACTATTATTGAAGCCACAGCCACAGTAGTTTTTGTTTTGGAAAGCCTAACCAAACTAAAAAAGAGAAGTTTTAGTATTTGGTTTGTTAGGAAATGGGCTAAAACAGTGCATATTCTATCATACAATTATTAGCTAGCAAGCATATATTCATGCATGTAGGCATATATGTAGACATATAATGACACTCAGGTCTACCAAATTTCCTTCACATTTTTCTTCTTGAAAGTTTTTCCACTTGTCACTTGATACCTAACCAAGTGTGTCTTGGCATCCTAAAAAGCATTTAATGAGTGTGCACATATTTTCAAAGTAACCTGGAAACTTCATTCAAAAGGAGTGGGATAGTACAGATCAGTCCTATGTACACTTGCATTGTCTGCAGGCTACATGGGTGAGAGTACTCAAGGGCTCCAGTTATTGTCTGGGAGATTCTAGAGAACTGTGAAGCAAAACTGTGAAGTGAGCTGGCAATAAGGACCTTGAAAGTCATTAATGGAAAATTTCAAAACTTATGACTATAAGGTTGCATCACTGAAGATGTAATTAGTGACTGTAAATGATTTAAAGGAGCTATAATCTGTTGTGCTTAAATTCAATGCATTTAAATAAAATAAATTTCTTTGTAATGATGCTTTCTTCTTGAATACATCTAAGTTTAGCAAATCTTTATTTGAGTTTATACATTAGTTATTGCACAAATTTTGACGTTACGGGCTGCAGAAATGTTGGAAATGACTTAGTGTTAAAGTTCCCTGGTGTGCATGTATTACATGTTTGGGGAACTGAGTTTGAAATCCCAGAATTCATAGCGACCAAGGAATGCTAATGTACATCTGTATCCCTAATGTTCTCATGAGGTAGTGAGAGTCAAGGAAATACATAGAAGCACAAGGACCAGATAGCCTCGCACATGCTGAAACAAGAACCTGTCTCAAACAATGTGGAAAGAATGGACTGTCACGAGAGGTGATCCTCTGACCTTCACATGCACACCGAAACATGCTCATACCTATACTTAGACTCAAGTATACACACACATGTACCTGCACATATGCTCACACAATAATAAAGCTTAAATGCTGAAGGGATCGTCATTGGTATTTTGATTAATCCCTGCTTAGCTATTCTTCTCTAAGGTGTTCTCTTTTCATTCACTCTCACTCAACATCACACTATCTGTCATCTCTCATGGTACATTTACCATGAGCTGAATTCCCAGCCAGTTCTTGATGACTCTTTCTACTGCAAGACAATGCAATAAATCACAAGGAAAGCATTCTTATTAAATATATATTTTCTATGGAATGGAGGGAAACTCTAAGTTAACTTTTTAAAAGTTTCAGCATTAAGTGGAAAGGAGTTTCATTTTGAGGGAAAATGAAGCCAGTCCATTCTACCCCATCACTCCCATGGAATCACATTATAAACCTTGATATAATGTGTGGAGCAGCAATTCAAAGATGAAGTATCACTAGCCTGACTGCAGGTTTATCATTGCTTTTCTCCCAGTATGCCAATGAAACCTACCTCAAATAAGGAAGTTGGCAGAGGGATTTCCAGAGGAAGCCATCTAATTCTGACTCAAATAAATGGGCTTTCTAAATGCCCCAAAGGAGAGCATTCCCCTATGTTTCCCTCTTTTCTCATGCCACAAGCACACTGGCAGATCACAATGGCAGAGTAAGGTTAGAAGGGAGGGAAATGCCTTGTATTGATCAGAGAAGCTGATGTCCCAAAGACACAGCTCAAGCTCCTGTTACTTTATGCCCTGTTCTGCTTAGCCTCTGGGTGGCAACATTTTCAGAAAACACAGAATAGAGGGAGTAAATTAAGGCGCTGATTTGAAACAGAGAACTGATAAGTGATTGCTAGGGACAATCATGACTTCGAGACATCCCTGAGAGGCCAGGGTTCAGAAAGTCAGCAGATAAGGTGGGCATTACAAATCAAAAACAGCCAGAAAAGCTTTGTGAACTAAGCTAAGGTGATGGTAACCACCCAGGTCCCAGAGTGTGCAGTGGCTATTCTGTATAGACACATGGCATCACAAGGACTTGAAACTATAAACTCAAAGTGGATGTGTGACACCTGTTATCTAAATCTAGGGGACAGATAGTAGAAGGGCAAAAAATGTCTAACATAATTTATTAAATTTTAAATAGAGACAATCAATTTAAAATAGAATATTAAAGATGTTCAAAATAAAATGTAAAGTAATTCTCCATGAGCAGAACAAAGAAGGTTTAATTTGTGACACATATGAGTGCACACACACACACACACACACACACACACACAAACACATACATGCACATCACATACCTATGCTAGTACATTCATATCCACACACATAGTCACTCACACATATGTACACAGGAACTCACCTTCCCATACACATCCACAAACACACACACATGCATTTATCTAGACAATTTTTATGGAAATTCTCCAAGCAAAACAAACATAGTTGACCCAAAAACAATGATAGACAATATTAGCAAGGATTTAGATGATATAAAACTGGAAAACCTTAAATGGAAGAACATTTGTACCAAATAACGATTGCTGAGGATTCAGCAATCTAAATAACAGCACACAAAAAAATAAAGGAAAGCAAAGATGCAACCAATTTGAATACTTACCAGTGGAAATCTCTTTTGAAGAATGGAAAAGAATAATATGTTGAAATAAAGACTTGGACATCAAAACACAGTCAGAATATAAATCATTCACACACTCACACACTCACACACACACACACATACACACACACACACACACATACACACATGTTCTTGATAGATTAATGGCTAAAAATTTTCAAAATTTGGTAAAGGGTGTAAGTCTAGAGATGAAAACAATTTACCATGGTGGAAACAGTTCTCACAAATTCAGAGTGACATAAACACATCCAATACCAACAACTAAAGCAGAATAGAGGAAAAAAGGACCCAAACAACGACAACAAAAGGCAAATGATACTTTATTTATAACTTATGATTATTAATAATTTTATCAGAAACCATGAGAATAATTTCATCCCAGAAGCCTACTTTCAGCACAACTATGCCTCAAGAAGGAAGAATAAAAAGAGCTATGGAGTGCAAATACAGGAGCATCTAGTTAGCATCTCTGCTTTAAAAGAGTTGCAGAGAGTAGGAGAGATGGCTCAGTGGGGAAATATTTGCTACAAAAACGTGAGGACCTCAGGGGAGCCCACCAGTACACCAGAACTTGCATAAAGCCAGTAGTTGCTGTGTGTGTATGCAGTGCCAGCACTTCTACAGAGAGGTGGAGAGTCCCAGGAATGTGGGCCAGCACCAGCAAACAAAAGATACTATCTCAAGCAAGTGGAAGACATGCCACATGATTTCATGATTTTTCTGCATGACTTATGTGATTTAAATTCTGCAGGTCAGAAGACTGGTATCATGTAGCTAGTTTCTCTGCTCAGAGTGTCAGCTCTTTATTCACAGATTTGGCTTGAGCTGTAGTTTATACGAGATTTGAGCCCTTTTCTTCTAATAGTATGGGTTGTTGCTATGATGTGTTTCCTTCTAATTTCTTTCTTGTGGACCGCTGTGCCTTCAAGATAATTAGGTGTCTTAAAATTGTGCTTTAAATCTCTTTGACTTTTCTTTCCACTAGAGAAAAAAAAAATGGCTTTATGTGGCTCAAATGACTATATTAGAGCCACCCAGATGACCACCTTTTCAATAGCATCCTGTTATAAGTCTTTTTTTTTTTAAATTTCTACTTTTTTTTTTTTGACAGGGTTTCTCTGTGTAGCCATAGCTGTCCTGGACTCACCTTGTAGTCCATGCTGTCCTCCAACTCACAAGGATTCATTTGCCTCTGCCTCTCTGAGTATAAATCTTAATTGCATTTTCAAGATTTCTTCTCCAGTGTTGCACAACACAAACTCAGTGTAAAATGGAAGAGTAGAGGTCATGAGGTCTGAGTCTGTTTACAGTACTGGAGATATAGACAAGGCTATTCTCTTTATTTTATTTTATTTTTTATTTTTTATTTTTTATTTTTATTAGTTACATTTTATTAATTCTGTATCCCAGGCGTGCCCCGAACACTCATTCCCTCCCAGTCCCTCCCTCCCTCCCTCATCACCACTGTGCCCCTTTCCAAGTCCACTGATAGGGGGGGACCTCCCCCCATTCATCTGATCCTGTTTTATCAGGTATCTTCATTGAGTTCCTGTTAGAAATAGTCCTTGTTCCCCTCACTTTGGGAAACCAATTGGTTACTGAGCTGCCACAGGCTACATCTGAGCAGAGGTTCTAGGTTATATCCATACATGGTCCTTGGTTGAATGTCAGTTTCAGAAAAGACCCTGTGCCCAGATATATTTGGTCTTTGTGGAGCTCCTATCCTTTCCCCATCAGACTAACTCCCCTTCTTTCTTATGATTCACTGTACTCTGCCAAAGGTTTGGTCATGAGTGACAAGGCTATTCTCATTATGGATTCCATAAAACTCATTTGAGAACTGAAGCCAAACTGTATTCACAGGTCTGTATTCTCTTTGTTCAGTTTACTATGATTCTTATAGCCATCATGGTACATTGTCAGTTGCTGCACATTCTAAGGTTATTCACCTGGTGTTCAGCAGGAACAGGCAACCCATCATGATGCTTTGTGTGGCAGTCAGTAGAAATTCAAATGAAAAATGTTGTACTGAATCCGAAACCTTAATTTACTCAGTAATAATTCAGGAAGTGGGGTTGTTTCAGAAATAAATTATTCCATTACAGTAGAAAGACACCAAAAATCTGGATCTCCCTCACCTTCAACAACCATATTATCTTTCATAAGGATTTTATATGTCTGTTTGGAGTCAATTTGTGATAATCTTACCAGAATATCAACTTGAAACTTTGTGTTCTTCACCCTTGGGTCAATAGTGTCTAACACAATATCTGTCAGTGGACCACATCAAAACATATTTGTTTAATGACTGAATAAGTGGAACCTGTAATCTTTTAGCAATAATGTAGGTTTCTATCTTTTTAATTTGCAGACTGACTAGATGGTTGGATCAGCTGGTGAAGTATTTCCTCTGTATGCATGACACGCTAAGTTTTAATCAAAGAATCCACATAAAAAAGCCTGGGCTACAGCTGGGATACACAGTGAAAAAACTGTAACTAATAAAAAAAAAAGCCTGAGATATTCTCACATATTTGCCATCTTATGCTGGGGAGACAGAGAGCTATGGATCTTTACTGGCCACCCAGTCTAGAAACAAGCTTGTCTTAGAAACAAGCTTGATGGGGCCTGAAGAAGAGCATTCCAGATTGACACCTGGCTTGCACATGTGTGTATACCTATGCATATCAACATCTACCTCCTTACACACACACACACACACACACACACACACACACACGCACGCACGCACACACACACACACACACGCACACGCACACTCACACAAAGAGAGAGAGAGAGAGAGAGAGAGAGAGAGAGAGACAGAGAGACAGAGAGAGAGAGAGACAGAGACAGAGACAGATAACAGAAAGAGGATTATTATGTTCTAATGGATATTGAAAATTTATGTTTCTTCACCATTTGTTTTACTTAAAAGATTTAACATTTTCAGACTCCATGGTAATGTGTTCAGAAGTTTGTTTCAACAAAGCAATCTTCTATTGCATTCATACTTTGTAGTAATTTTTCTATGCCAGGTGTTGCATTGTGACTAAAACAAAGCAGAGATGAATGTGTCCAGATGCTTAGATTGCCAAGGAGACAAACAAGGACAAATACTGAATAATAACTGTGGCCAAAGGGTACTTGCCAGTGAAGATCCTGTATTTTTCATCCTGACTTTTTTTCTAGTTTTATTTTTTTAATTTATTCTTTATTAATTACTCTTTATTCACTTTGTATTCCCCCTGTGGTTCCCTCCCTCCTCCCGTCCAAATCCTTCCCTTCCTCCAAGCCTCTGCATGCATGCCCCTCCCCAAGTCCACTGATAGGGGAGGTCTTCTTTTCCTTCTTTCTGATCCTAGTCAATTCGGTCTCATCAGGAGTGGCTGCATTGTCTTCTTCTGTGGCCTGGTAAGACTGCTTCCCCCTCAGGGGGAGGTAATTAAAGAGCAGGCCAATCAGTTCATGTCAGAGACAGTCCCTGTTCCTATTACAATGGAACCCACTTGGATACTGAACTGCCATGGGCTACATCTGTGCAGGGGTCTGAGGTTATCTCCATGCATGGTCCTTGGTTGGAGTGTCAGTCTCAGGAAAGACCCCTGTGCTCAGATTTTTTGGTTCTGTTGCTCTCCTTGTAGAGTTCCTGTCCTCTCCAGATCTTACTGTTTCCCACTTCTTTCCTAAGATTCCCCGTACTCTGTCCAAAGGCTGGCCATAAGTCTCAGCATCTGCATTGATTGTCTACAGGGCAGAGCCTTTCTGAGGTCCTCCAGATGTAGCCCATGGCAGCCACTCTGATGAGACCTGAATTTTTATTTCCAAGTGGTTTTATCATTTGGAGATAGCTTCTAGGTTAAGTTTTGGGCCAAGTGTCCATCTGTCCTTTCACCTCTACGACCCCATCTGGTGAAGATTGATGCAGGCTCTGTGCATGCTGCTTTAGTCTCTATGAATTTATGTGAGCTTGGCTCATGTTGATTTAGAGGTCCTTGTTTCTTTGGAGCCCAGGATCCTTCTGGTTGTTTTACTCTTTCTCCCTTCTCTTCCTCGAGTTCCCCGAGCGCTAAAGGTAGAGGTTTGATGGAGTCATCCCGTTTAGGGCTGAGTATTCAGACATCTATCACTTTCTGCATAATATCTGGCAGTGAATCTTTGTATCTGTTTCCATGTGCTGCAGGAGGAAGCTTATTTAACGATAATTGAGCAAAGCATTGATATATGAGGATATCAGAATATCATTAGTAGTCATTTATTGCTATTTTTAGAACAGTATCGTTTAGCTTTATCTCAGTCCTTGGGCTATTTAGTCTCAGATTCTTTATAACCCAAGCAGTTCTGGGTATGAGTTCAACTTCGTGGAGTGGGTCTTAAATGAGATATTGATTGTGTAACCACACAAATGTTGGGACACCAGTGCAGTAGTATATCTTCCATGTGGACACCACTGAAGAGCAAAGGATTCATGGCTATTTTGGTGTTTACATTTCTCCTCTGGTACCTTGCAGAGCACTGTCCTGTACCAAATACATGAGTAGCAAGCTTGTGTGAAGGCCTTATGTACACAGCAGCTTGATGTCTCTGTTTAATGAGTCACGCAGGTGTTGTCTTCATCAATAGAGCCTGACTCAGTTTTTGGAAAGCAACTTATAATCTTTGCAATAGCCCAGGTATTTGTGATTTCCCAGGGTGACCCCCTTTGGCCAAAGTGTCAATTAGATACAGTCCACTCCCTGTACTGAAAGCTTCCTTTATTGACATGAGATATCTAGTTGATGCACTGTCTTCCTGATTATTTGCTGATTTTATTTAGATTACCTTTATACATGCATATAAATTAGGAAGCTTCTACTATCTTCGGTTTCTATACTACCCTTCCAATATCTTTTAATTTTAGCTCTTTCTCTGTATTCCCTTCAAGTCCACCTCTGCCTTCCCCTCTCACTTGATCTTGTTTCAACCTTCTACCCTCAACCATCCATGACCATCTACTCTATTTGCCTTTAGTCAGGAAGACCTATCTGTTCTCCGCTGTCCCTTATTCAATGCCTATGTGATACTACATATTATAGCTATATTACCATTGACTTAACAGCTAGTATTCACATATAATTGAATATATACCACACTTGTTTTTCCTGATTCTGCAATACCTCACTCAGGATGATTTTTTTTAATCAGTTACATTTTATTAATTCTGTATCCCAGCCGTGCCCCGAACACTCATTCCCTCCCAGTCCCTCCCTCCCTCCCTCATCACCACTGTGCCCCTTTCCAAGTCCACTGATAGGGGGGGACCTCCCCCCATTCATCTGATCCTGTTTTATCAGGTATCTTCATTGAGTTCCTGTTAGAAATAGTCCTTGTTCCCCTCACTTTGGGAAAACAATTGGTTACTGAGCTACCACAGGCTACATCTGAGCGGAGGTTCTAGGTTATATCCATACATGGTCCTTGGTTGAATGTCAGTTTCAGAAAAGACCCTGTGTCCAGATATATTTGGTCTTTGTGGAGCTCCTATCCTTTCCCCATCAGACTAACTCCCCTTCTTTCTTATGATTCCCTGTACTCTGCCAAAGGTTTGGTCATGAGTCTTTGCTTTGAAAACACTGCTAGTTAGAGGCTTTCAGATGCGCTCGGTAGACTCCTGTCATGACAGGATGATTCTTTCTGTATCTATCCACTTGAGAATTTTCTTAAAATGTCTGAATAATATTTCATTGTAAAAATGTCCCAACTTTTCTTTATCCATACTTCTGTGGAGGGACATGTAGGTTATTTACAATTTTTGGCTGTTTTGAATAGAACAGCAATGAACATGTTTGAGCAATTGCTTCTGTGACAGGATGAAGCATCCTTTGGGTATTTACACAAGAGTGATTTAGCTATATCGTTAAGTAGATCAATTCCCATCTTCCAGTCTGATTTTCATAGTGACTTATAAGTTTACATTCTCAACAGATGCCTCCAATGGCTCTTAGTTTTATGTGTCTCTCCCAGTATTTCCTTTCTCCTTCCCTCTCCCTTTTACCTTCCCCCTTGATCTTTCTATTTCAGCCCTGCCATCCATCCATAATTATCTATTCCATTTCCCTTTCCTAACACGAAATATGTGTACCTTCTAGCCCCTTGCTCTACACCTAACATTTGTAGTTCTACAGATTGTACCTAGGGTATCATTGACTTAATGGGCAATAGTCACATAAAAGTGAATATTCAT
The DNA here is from genome assembly GCA_010120015.1 of Rhombomys opimus. Lineage (NCBI taxonomy): Eukaryota > Metazoa > Chordata > Mammalia > Rodentia > Muridae > Rhombomys > Rhombomys opimus. Next base: position 91,426 of record REGO01001005.1, read on the forward strand.
TTTTGTGAATTAATTTTGTATTTCCTTACTTTGCTATAGGAGTTCCAAGTGGATTTGTATGATCATTTATGCCTCTTACCCTATCACCTACAAATAAAGATACTTTGATTCTATTATTTCCATGTTTTAAATCTTCTCAATCTTCTGCATTTGTTTTTGCTACTCTAGCTAATACTTCAAGTGCTATATGAGTAGGTATGGAAAGAGTGGACAGCCTTTTCTTTTTTCCTGATTTTAGTGGGATTGCTTTGAGTTTTCTTCATTTAAGTTGATATTATCTATGGGCTTGCTATAAAATACTCATATATATTTGCTTCTGTTATATACCTTGTACCCAAAAACTATCTAGGACTTTAATCACAAAAGGTGTTTAATTTTGTCAAAGGTTTATTCTCCCTCTAATAAGATGAAAATTTAGTTTTGTCTTTCAGGCTGTTTTGTGGTGGATTATATTTATTAAATTACATATCATATGGGAAACCATTCCTGCCTCTCTGGGATGAAGATTGATCATAGTGGATGATCATTTTGATATTATCTTGAAGTCAGTTAACAGCTATTTTATTGAGAATTTTTATCTATGTACATAGGAAAATTGGTTTGTAATTCTCTTCACTTGTGTAGCTTTATGTGGCTTGGGTATTCTGCTAGCAGTGGCCTTATAAAATGAATTGCACAATATTCCTTCTTTCTGTTTTGTGGAATAATTAAAGAACGTTGGCATTAATTCTTTTTTGAAAGTCTGCTAAATTCTGTGTTAAAACTCTTTGGTTCTGGGCTTTGTTGCTGCTGTTGTTGTTGGGAAACTTCTTTTTTTTCAATATTTTTCTGTTTTCTTTTTTTTAATTTTTTATTAATTACACTTTATTCATTTTGTATCCCCCCTTAAGCCTCTCCCTCTTCCCCTCCCAATCCCACCCTCCCTCCCCTTTCTGCACGCATGCCCCTCCCCAAGTCCACTGATAGGGGAGGTTCTCCTCTTCTTTCTGATCTTAGTCTATCAGTTCTCATCAAAAGTGGCTGCATTGTCCTCTACTGTGGCCTGGTAAGGCTGCTCCCCCCTCAGGGGGAGGTGATCAAAGAGCAGGCCAGTCAGATTGTGTCAGAGGCAGTCCCTCTTCCCATTACTATGTAACCCACTTGGACACTGAACTGCCATGGGCTATATCTTAAGAGTGCTTCTATTTTACTAGGAGTTATAGAAGTAGGTGATCTGCATGAGAGCTGGGTATGAGACTGAGGGATTAGACTTAAAAAGATGGAGTGAGAGGTGAAGATATCTACCTGATTTCCTTGTTAGAGTGGCCTTTGGGTTCCCCATGAATGGCTTTTGGGGTTGGGGTTGGGGTAAAGCAATGGGTCCTTGGACAGAAAGATTGGGGGAAGATCTGTGTAGTCCACTGGAGATGGAGAAAGAAGGGAAGGGAAGTTGCAGCAGGTGGTTTGCTTCTAGGCATAGACTAAGACTAGTGGATTGGAAAAGAGGAGAGCAAAAGACTTGCAGTTTACTTACCTGCTTCGTGGCCAGAGTGGCCTGCACGTTTCCCTTGTATGATATGTCCGATGTTTGCTGATCAGATGGAGCTAAAGAATCAGTTATTAATAATAGATCACCACTAATGAAGTAAAATTTTCAGTGATTCAGTGGGACAACAATCCTCAGGATCATACAAGTATCTGTATTTTAAAGAGGTTGACTTCAAGATGACAGACTAATTTGAAGTTTTGTTTTTTTATTTTTTTTACTTTTGCTTTTATTATTTTTCCTAAAACTGTAACTTTTAATATTTTGTCTGTAGGAGAGTTTTGAAATGTGTCTCTTCAAATAGCTTGTGTTTTGTTTACTTAAGCATGATATATATATGTATGTATATGTATACATATGTATGTATATGTATATATATATATATATATATACATGTGTATGTGTAAGTGTGTATACATATAAGCATTTAGGATTCACTGAAGGATTACTATTAATTTTAATTTGTTACTATTATTTCTGTGTACTTGTACTCTTGTATTTTGGGACACATGCCAGCGTAAGAGAGCCACCTGTGGTTCTCTCCTTTGGCCTTTACATGGGACTCAGAAACCAAGTTCACTGTCAAGCTCCTACAACATGTACTGTTTTTTACTAAAAAAAAGTTTTACTTTGGAATGATTTAGGGCTCTAGAAGTGTTACTAAAGTAATTTTTAATTGTAGTTTGAAGCTCTATGTTGTTAAGACAATCAAGAAATCATCTCTAATATATCGATATTAACAACACTAGACTTCATAAGAATTTCATTAACTGACATCTCCTTATGGTCCAGAACCAAATACAGAGTAGTACTTGGCTTTAATTTCCTTGTTTCCTTAGTATCTGTTTTCCCTTCCAGTTAGTTTTCTTCTTCCCAATGTACCTTCAACTTGCATATCTGTTCTCTCTCTCATCTATCTATGTGTATTCCATTTACATCCAATATGTTGTGAGTAGAAGGACTCATCAGTTTTGCATTATGATTAGCTGACATTGTGCATTAGTTCCCATTATGAAAGTAAATCTTATAAACTATCTCTTCTGAGGCAAATAGTAAATCAGGTATATTAGTATCTATTCACGTGAAGTTGTCTTAATACAGATACAACTTCATTAAACTGGAGAGTTAAGATTATTGATTTTGTCACTTAAGGATACAAGTAAAACACAAACAGAACCATGGAAAATCAATTTTATTATTTTCTCTCCAAAAGACGTGAAGTCTATTTTCCCTCTGAATTTAGTGGTATTGTAATATTGTAGCTATACTTATTAGAATGGAAACATTGAATATGACATGAAGAGAAAAAACATTTATGAGTGTACACATGAAAGCAGTGTCACCCAATGCCTATTCTTGAATTAAATAATGAATCTTGTCAAATAATCCTGAATATATTTGGCATATTCACACAATTTTATTATAAGTATTTTAACTTATCAGATAAGTTCTCTAAAACCTAAATTTTCTTACAAGATATTTTAAGTCTATCTTTATCTCACTTTTGAAGTTTTAAGTTCTACAAAACATTTGAAAAGAACTTTAAGATAATTACATTGATAGGATAAAAACCAATAGGACAAGATAAATGAGATTTTAGGGATACAATCAGTTACATGCCAGGAACACAGGGCAAGAGATCTAGACTGTCATAAAACCATGGTGTTAGCATTTTGTTCTCCTTGAGGATGAATACATTACAGAGGATTAGTAATGCTACAGAAATTTAATTCTGAGGAAAATGTCACCACCTGGTTGACAATAGTTGACTTTCAGAGCAGAACAAAGTGAAACCTGGACCCGGTGTCTGCCTTCGCTGAGTCCTGGAAGGAGTCACATCATTCATTTTTCTCTTTTGTGAGTTAGTGAATGCCTTTGGCCTGTGTGGCAGATTTCTGTTTTTTCATCTAAGGAAGTATTCAATTGTGGTCCAAATACAGAATAAATACCCATACTGATTGCATGGGAGTTGCACATCTCTCCATTAAATTGACTTTTAATAACAATTACCTTTTACCTAAATGCCTGCCAGGAAATTTGTTATTATTCTTTTCACATAACTAATAAAACACTGTATAGTTTGTATACAAAGTACCTGCAATATGGTTTCATCAAAAATTTATAATGCCATAAAAAGGGATTTAATGTACAACCTTTAAACAAAGGGGAAGGAAAACATTACCATACAATGTAGAAGTATAGTTCTAAAATACTATCACTCCAAAATTCTTCCCCCCCAAAACGAAAACACTCAAACATTTTTGAAAATTTAAATCTTCCATGTGTTCTCTATAAATGTAGTTAGATGCAAAACTTGGCATGAAAGAATAAAAGATTATATTTTAAGTAGGCTTTTTTGACTATTCAAATATTATATTGTAGCAATATGAAATGTTTTACTTACATGATACAGTCTTAGCTTTGGCAAGGTAACATTACATGGATAACATTCCCTTTTCTAAATTAGAAACATTTCCAATGTACTCTTAGCACTCTTGAAGATTCAGATGGAGGACATTTCAGGGGAGAAATGTTATTTTGATGTCATTTTGACTTACAGGTTTAGGTCTATCATAGATGGAGAGTCACAATACCTGGAGCCTGAAGCAGCTGGTCTAACTGCTTCTATATACAGGAGGCAGGCAGCAATAAATATTTTTGCTCAACTCACTTTCTCCTTATTAAACAGACCTCAGCATCGGGAATGTTGTCACCCACAGTGGGTATGTTCTCACAGTGGGTATTTCTTCCCACCTCCACCTGTCCTATAAGATAGTTCCTCATATCCCAAAGGCATGCCCAGGTAATTCTATATTCCATCAAGCTGACAGTGATGAGTAGCTGCAAGAACCCATGTCTACCGTCTAAAGTAAAAATATTCTTCATGTATTTAGGCAGGTCATTTTCATTTCAATAACTTAAGTATTTTTATTATAGTATTTTGTTTGATGATCCAAATAAGGTCCACATGTTTTGATTGATACACTTCTTTACTTTGCAGAATTAACTTTTGCTCTTTTATGTTCAAATGTATATACTCTTCATTCTTTTAGAACTTAATGTATTCATACAATATATTTTGATTGTATTCATCTCCTTTTCTCTTTTCTTACTCCTTTTCCACTACACCCAGATCTTACTCCCGTACCCAACCAACTTCATACCTTCTCTCTCTCTCTCTTTTTAATCCCAGTGAATACAATTTTTGTTGCCTATTTATTCATGGATGAAGACCCAGCCATTACCAGATCATGGTGGACATCACAGGAGCCAATATGCTCATTCCTGGAACTTGTTGAGAAATTCTATTCACTAAAGCAGGCAAGAGTCCAGAATATTTCTTAGAAAGATCAATGAACTGAATACAGATTATCTAAGGACACATAGTTGTTAATCCATTTCTAAGGAATAAAACTGAGTTGAGTAATTATGCATAGAATACAATTTGTTTCTAAAAAGATTCTGAAAGGTTAAAAGACAAATGGTTTGACATTTAAAGTATTTAAATTCATAACACCAATCTAAATGGCAGAACGATTTAACATAAATTTATTGACAAGGATGGAGTGACACATAATTTAATAATGTGTACCTAGTAATTACTCAGTTTTAACTAAATAATTTTAATGTTCCCAACTTACTTGAAAATATTATTCTTACTATCCTTTGAAAACTGTATTTGTAGATATTCTTATGTAATTACTTTCTTTTACCAACCAATGATTAGTCACATATTAATGTAAAGCACATTAAAAATTCCTCACACGTATCATCTACTATGCAAAGGAAATTAATTAAAAAGAAAAATAAATAAATAATACATTACAAGTTTAAACATTAATAAGACATGTCTTCTTTATGGAGCTTAGAGTTTGCTCAGGATTAGATAGAAATTTAAATATCAGAGTAGATCAAGAATACTTACTAGTAAGTAAGGAATTGCTCATAATAAAATCACATACAAAAACAAATATTAGATCCTGTTATTCACAGCTGCTATATATATAGTATGTAAATGTAAACAGATAATATATTAAACATAAATATTTTATGTAGCTCTTATTTTCACAATTCATGATCTACATCATACTTTTCATAATGTTACTATCATATATATCATGTCTCACTGTGTGCTTTTCTGCATGTATTTTGTATGTTGGAATTTTATTTTAAACAGACCTTTGTTCTGAAGTTAACAGTTCTGTTTGTCTTTCAGCTCAGATTGAATCTTTCTTTAGTTTCTCAAGTAACCAGACATTTTATGTATTCATAGATTTTGTGAATTCGACAAACACTTTTGAGAACCATGTACAGTTTTCAGAACAATGCATACATAAGATAAAAAAAAAGGGTTACAAAGAGAGTGAATTTTGCTTTTAGGATTGGCTCTTGACTAAAATTTTCACCCCTGTGAGCTTTATTCCATCTCCCTTCCTTCCTTTTGTTCTGAGACTGTCTCAATCTGATTCCTGCTGTTTAATCATGCTGATAGCCAGAGGCCTGCTTCTTCTCTTGAAAGTACCATCTGAGCTGGACACAAATCGTTACTCCTATTGGACCAACTGAAAGTTGAAAATGTGCAGTTTAATTGATATAAGTAGTAAGAGCAAGAAGGAACAAGAAAGGTGACAGTGAAGCAGATGGGTCCATTAAGCTAAGCACCGCCATGTCCCCTCCACAATGGCTCCAGCTTCTTCATGTCTCCCGCTAAGTCCTGTCACTCTATTGCATGACTGCTAATGATTGACAATCCTTTTGTCAATCACTTTTCCATTCAGCTTGATCAGACAGTGGGAGGCCTTCCTGTTTCTTTGTTGAGAGTCCCATCCTAGCTTTCTGGGTTTCCCTCGTGGCAGCAATCAAAGGCAAGAGCTGTCACTCCCAGAGCATGGTGTGTTGTTTTCATAGTATTTCTGCCTGAGGTCCCCAAACATGTCTGCATCACCATTCTCTGTTGCACATGCTACACCTCTGCTCAGAGAGCTGCTCAGTTAGCTCCAGTCCTCTCTGTCAAGTGCACACATGCTAAGGTTCAGTCTGTGGTCCAACTTCTTCACAACCCTTCTTTAAGCAATGCTTAAGGAAGATTACTTTGCCATGTTTCATGAACATCTCTCAGAGAGTACACCAACCAGTGGCCTAAACATTTTGCTTTTCAGTTCTCTTCAGAGTTATAATGGGGATGCAGAAAATACCCATCATCTGGAGCTCTGTTACAATGAATGAGTAAATCAATAAAGCCCTGTAGTGTTTCTGTCAGTGCAGGTACGCAGTGCTAAATATTTTTATCATTGTAACTGTTTTTATTCTCCTACTTCCAGGAAAAACAGTTTAAGACCATATTAACACATACATACAGGTCACAGTGTCATATTTGGTAGCCCCACACAATGAAGTACCATGTTTGTATCAACCCTCTAGAGCTGACGGAAATAACTAAAGATTTTTAAAAGAAGCATATACAGATTCTGATTCTGCCCGACTATTATATATATATATATATATAGTATTGTTATGGTTTGAATATGAAATGTCTCTCACAAGCTCATTTGTCGAAACCCACATCCCCAGCTAGAGAGCTATTTTGCAGAAAGCTGGAAATGTTAAGGAGTGAGACCTGGTTGGCAGAAGTAGCTCCTGGATATTGAGGGGAGGCATGTCCTTGTGTGCTGTCTCACCCTGCTATATTTTTGGATGTTTTCTCTCTGCTTTCTATAGCCCTTGAGGTGTACGGCCTCCATTAATTTGACCTTCCTGTATTGCCAGTATCCCAGAAAAGAGGGTTAATGTGCTAAAATCTCAGAAACCATGTGCTAATATTATTTCCTTCTTTTAAGCTGTTGTGTCAAATATCTTTAGCCCAATGTCCAGAGAAGTATTACCTGTGTTTGGGAAATAATCAAATATTAAAGAGCATGGAAAGGCCTCTACTTTTCTTTTGAAATTTCTATGTCTGGTTATTTTCTTGATTTGCCTTGTTGTATTTAAACTTTGTGTATTTCCATATTATTAACAGAAAATTAACCAATGAAAGCCCTAGTATTTTTCTCCCTTACTTTCCAAAGAAATTAATGTCCAAAGAGTTCTCCATCCTCAAAAGTATTGTTACATAATGGAACATGCATACTTTTAATAAGGCTCCAGTTCCAAAAGCCCTGTTGTTCTTCTCCCAGTCAAGAGCAAAGCTGCTAATGGAAGGCAGGGTTATGTGGATAAAAAAGCTAAAAGAAGAATATTTCTGAAGGGACCAGAAGCCACTGCATCGAGTGTGTTGACACATGAGGAAGAATCATAGTTTTAATGTGAGGCCTGATCACAGCTTACATCCAACGTAGAGGAGTCTTGCAAGTACACAGCATTGTGTTTAGTCTGGGTGCTCCCTCAGGCTCTGCAGCCACAATCCTCCTGCTTTCAGAGGAAGGTTGTTAAGTAGGACCCCAACTGCAAAGGCTGGTGTTAAAAACTGTGCAGACAAGGCCAGAATACAAATTAAGTGAAATGTTAGGAATTTATGTTTTAATTGAAAGGGAAACTTTATGAGCAGACTCTCCCATCATTGTGTATATTCTCAACAGCGCTCTTAGACACAGGGTTTTGAAGTATCTATTAAAATTAATAAGTGCAAGATTCATGAATTTTCAAGGCATGAAGCAGAAATTAAGTGGATCAGGATAGCCTCCTTGTTTGCCTATTTTTTGAACAAAACTTAATTTGAGAAACTCAGGGGAAAAGATTTTATTTCAAGGTGTTCCTATCTTATTTGAGAACAGCAGTTATAATAAAGCAAAATCCAATGGGGAGAATGTCTATGGATGGTATCCTGAAGCCAGATTTCATTCACTCATAAATATTCTATTGCTTAGAAAGGTTAGAATGTGATAGTTACACTGAAGTTTAGGTCAGAGTGGGTCCACGAGAGCCGAGTGATCAGGACACGTAAGCATATCCTAATGTGCTGAACTTGGTACCAGCCAGATGTAAGCTATTAGACACAATTAGTGTTTCAGATTCCAAGGAACAGCTTTCTCTGCCGATGGCAAAAATGGAAGATATTAATTGCACTGCTTAGAATTTCAGCCTCTTCAGCTGAATGAGATGTTTGTGATTTCCCCAGGAGCAAGAAGCTTGAAGCAGAAATATATTTCATGACAGATTGACAAATAGGGCAGCTTTTTAAAATATATAGTAGAATCTGGAATATAAAACAAGAGCAAATAAGAGGGAACAAAATTGATTTTTTTCTCTCCTAGCACAAGTATTTTATTAAGGGATTTCTTCTTATTTAACATTTCTAATTTCTGGCAACTATCTGCTTTCATATTTCATATGGTAATATACCAATGGCATTCTACGTGTGTTCTTAATTAAGAAAATATTTGGCTATGAGTATAGTAGTGGTTTTCAAGGGAAATGGTGAAATAAGAAATAAACAGTAATTTAGGTTTCTTTCTAAGTATTGTAAGCAAAGCAACAACTTCCATCTCTCCATTCTTTAAATGTCAAACATCAACAAACTAATCTGAATCATGTAAAGATCTGATAATATATGACCAAATGAACTTCCTCTTCATAAATGTAATTCAGATTATGAACATAATTTTGGATTATTTGAGTGTCTAGAGCCTTATCCATATAAGCACCTTGAAACAAGGGCCTTGAGCTGGCTCAAGTCTGAGAGAGGGAGATGGTAAAGAAGACAAAAGATGTCAAAGGGTATCAAGGATCAAAAGTCTGTCTTGTCTGAGGAAGGTTGTGATCATGTGCAAAGACAAGAGCATAGCCTTTGCAGTTAATAGGAGCCAACAGATAATAAGTAAAGGAGATTAGATGTAGATAACAATGTGCATATGCATTTCAAAAGAGTCTGGCCAGCACATACCTTAGTTTCATCCACTGTATCATGGATTGAAGAAACCAGCTCATACAGCTTAGTCTTGCAGTCTGTAAAAATGAAATATGATATATTTAACTTTTGTCATAATACTAAACATGGAGCTGATAGCAATAGGCCGTGATAGCAACAGCAAAGTAATACACTGAGTCATGGTAGCTGGTATCCATGATCCCAACTGTCAGAGAAGCAAGGATGGAGGATTGCTGGGACTTTAAGGCCAGTGGAGGATACCCAGTGAGAGCAAGGTCAGACCAGACAGCTTTAGGAATAAAGGGTGTATCTTGCTAATAGTTCCAAAGAACACAGTCCACCATGCGAAGAAAGACTTGGGAGCAAAAATGTGAGCCCACTGTTTATATACATTCACAATCAGGAAACAAACTGTAATGACTGACAGCACTTAATTTTCTTGCTCATTCTTGTTCAGGTTCACAATCTGCGGAAAGGTCTTTATCATATTTGTAGGAAGTCTTGCCATGTTAATTTAAATCATTCTTCTTTATTGACTTAAAAATCTCATCAAAATTAATATGATTCCCAAATATGTCAAATGAGAAATCTATTCTTCCCACTGCTCATGCTTCCTACTGACTCTGACTCAACAACAGTTAACACTTTCTATTAGTTTTTAAATTCAGACAAAGCAAGCACATCTACAATGCATTCCCTTTGTTCTTCTCTGCGTCTCACAAATGCATAAAGCAGTATATATTATTTTATCCCGTAGTGTTATATTTACCCTTGTGTTTATAATGAACTCAGGATTTTTCTCTTGTTTAACTACACTAATCATAGCTGCAATGACTATCTTAGGTATATATTAATAGATGGAAAAATATTTGTACTGAGATATCCAAAGATAGTCTCCACACTTGGACTATTGAGTCAAATAATAACTGGATCTGTTATTTTGATTGCAGCTTCTGTTTTGTCTATAGACTGAAGAAGTGTGTGATGTTACCAGTGATTGTATTGAACATTTGGAAGGCTTGGGCGCTAATGTTTCTAAACATGGGAAGTTTGTCTCTGATCTGTAGGTACTGGTGTTCCACCTCATATTCACCTTACATTTCCTTTTATCATAAATTAAACGAATAATCATTTCACCTCATAAAAAAGCCATCTGTTTTACACTGATTTCCTGTGATCTTCTGTTTTATTTACTTAAGATAAGGAATTCTTTATGTTTTGAGCTCACACCCATTCATGCATGCATCTTGCTCTGTCTTCTACTCTGGGGCTGGATTGTCCTGGAAATTATCACTTATTGGCTGTTTCAGTGTTATATTCTAAATATGTAGAAACAGAAAATTATACTTTCCCTACTTTCATGAATAGTGATTCTTATGGCTGAACAATGTAACCCTTGTCACAGTATTTTATTTTCCAACTTTCTGAAGTAGTTTGATATAAAAAATCTAGATATTTATTATGTGCAATCTGGTGTTTTGATATAACTGGTCTTGTGAAAGATTTTTTCATCTTCATGTCTTCAGCTAATTGCAGCTAGAAAAACCTTTTTCTCAAAATGAAATGGAAGACATAGATGATAGGGCTTAAATCATGGGCATATATCCAAGGATCAGGAGATCAAATTACAAAATGTCCATTTATAAGTAGTTCTGTCTACAATTTTGTGTTGTTAAAGCTTCATAGCTAAAGGTTTAAGGCTGGGTTCAAGGGGGCAAAGGGGGCTTTGTGAACATTTGTTGAGGTTAAGAAATGAGGCAGATTCATGGCACCTGTGAGGAACTGGTGTATCTTCAGATGTGGCTCTTCTGGTACTTTTCCTCAGGGTTTTGAGTAACATGATGTGACTAAAGAGAGCTCAGAAGATTACCTGCCCTAGTGTGAGCTCCAGGAACCACGTCCTGTCTCTTGTCTCACTGATATTTCTTTACCTAGCATCCTGTTATTCTTAATGTTTACTGATTGTTATCCTATTGAAAGAGCTCCTCACAGATCTCTGGGCTATCTTTTTAAAGCTAGCTCCTTTTTTTTTAATATTCCTCTCCACAATGATCTCTCATCATGATCCTGTCCTTGAATGGATGCTCAGATCTCTTCTCAGCTCAATGAAAGCCGGATGTCCTCATTTGTTGCCATTCTTGGGAGTAGTTCAAAGATAAACTCCAGAGAGAAGTTGTTCCCTTAATACTATGGCTCATATTGTTGAAATGCCTTTTGTTTTATGTCTTAACCATTTTTATAATTTTTTTTACCTTTTAATCTGTGGTACAATGTGTAGTACTAGTTACCCATCGCCACAGACAGAAGCTTCCACAGTATGGAAATGTTCAGATGGGGTTCTCCAAAGCACTGTACTTTTCGAAGAACAGTTTTTTATTGACTTCTGGACCGTATTTATGCTGTTGTCTTTGCCAGAAATGAACTATGGCAAATGTAAAAATACATTTCTACCTTTCAAAAGCTTGGTGTCTTGAACCTACATCAGCAGAGTTATTTAGTTGTCATCATGATTAAAATATGCCCCTAGTTTTTATAGTGAGTAGAACTGTAAGACTTGTGCTCCTTAGAATTGTAATGGCAAATGCCAGTCTGTGAAGGAACAATGGATTGTGGAAGAAATAGAAGCATTATATATTGACATTTGGCTTTGAAAAAATTAACATAGAACTAATGGAAATGGTGCATTCTAATGTAACAGCTGAATTTCCATGACTGAATATAAAAGTGTTTTCTCTGAGGTAAATATATATATATACATATATATATATATATCCTATATATAGATACATCTATCTATCTATCTATCTATCTATCTATCTATCTATCTAATTTCTTTTTAACCCAACTGTCATTGAGTAGGAAGTTGTTCAGTTTCATGTATGTGTAGGCTTTATGCTATTTCTATTGTTACTGAGTTCCAGCTTTAGTCCATGGTGGTCAGATAGAATACAGGGAATTATTTGAATTTTCTTGTATCTTTTGAGGCTTGCTTTGTTACCAATTATATCATCTATTTTGGAGAAGGTTCCACGAGATGCTGAAAGGAAGGTATACTTTTTTGATTTGGGGTGAAAAGTTCTGTAGACACCTATTAGGTCCATTTGAATTAGGGCTAAGAAGGAAGTAGATTCATTTTTTTTTTTTTTTTTACTTAACACAGGACAATTATTTACAAATAGCAAAAAAGAAATTAATCACTGGAATTACATAATGGAATACTACTCAGCAATTAAAACCAAGGAAATCATGAAATTGGCAGGCAAATGGTGGGATGTAGGAAAAAATCATCCTGAGTGAGGTATCACAGAAACAGAAAGACACACATGGTATACACTCACTTATACGTGGGTACTAGACCTATAAGATAGGATAAACATACTAAAATCTGTACCCCTAAAGAAGCTAAACAAGAAGGAGGTGAAAGATGATCAATCCTTACTTAGAGAGACAAATGGGATGGACATTGGAAATAAGAGAAAGCAAGAAACAGGACAGAAGCTTCTGAAAGATTCTACCACGCAGTGTATTAAAGCAGATGCTGAGACTCATAACCAAACCTTCGGCAGAGTGCAGGGAATCATATGAAAGAAGGGGGAATTAGTAAGACCTGGAGAGAACAGGAGCTCCACAAGGACCAAATATGTCAGGGCACAGGGGTCTTTTCTGAGACTGATTCTCCAACCAAGGGCAATACATGGATATAAGCTAGAACCGCTGCTAGGACATAGCCCATGGCAGCTCAGTATCCAAGTGTGTTCCCCAGTAAGGGTAACAGGGACCATTTCTGACATAAACTTGATGGCTGGCTCTTTGGCCTCTTCTCCACCCCCCACCCCCACCCCCAACGAAGGAGGAGCAGCCTTGCTTGGTCATAGAGGAGGACATTGCAGCCAGTCCTGATGAGACCTGATAAGCTAATGTCAGATGAAAAGGGAAGAGGACTTCCCCTATCAGTGGACTTAGAGAGGGGCAGGGAGGAGATAAGAGAGGGAGGGAGGGGCATATGGCTGATATACAAAGTAAATAAAATGTAATTAACATAAAAATAAAAATTTAATTAAAAAAAGAAAAAATAAACACTTGTTATTTAGGTCTTATTCTGTGGGCATTTTGCAGACTGTTTCAGTTAGTGCCCCAGAGACACAGTGAGCAAGCAATCTCTGCTATGCTTTTTTCACAAGCGAGAATTTTAGACTTGAAATCTTAATTTCTACAGTCTCCATCAGCAGCAACTGTGAGCTACTTACAGCAAACTCTACTCTGGTCATTTCCCATTTAACACTTTGAAGTTTTTCGCATCCTGTAGACTATCCAAACCAGCTTGCTGTGCCGACCATCAGGCTTTGCGTGGGCAGCGGTCTGTGTGTACTGAGGGCACTCCCTGCTCTCTCCTAGTGGCATGCTCTTGACCCTTCCTTCTTCCCGTCCTTAACTCCCAGAGCTCACCCTCACACCATAGCACCTGTTCTTGAATATTCCTTGCGCCACAAATGATCACAACTTCACTTATTTCATTATTTCAGATGATGCTCATCACATATCATCTCCGCAGAGTTTTCTCTGAGCATTACATTGACTCATATATCCATCACTTCCCATCCTGATATTTTGCTTTTTATATCTAATTTTGCTGTCCAATGACATTTCAATTCCTGTCACGTTCACTGGAACATATGTTCCTCGAAGGAAAGACCACAACTTTGTTTTCTCTGTTCCCCCGTGTAGTCCCAGACTCTAACGAGATCTTGGACATGTAGTAGGCACTTGCTGAATATCCACGGGACCAGAAAACAATCGGATGAAGTGTTACACAGCTAACAAATCAAAATCAGCTTAAGTGAGAGATGATTTTCTTTTCCTACTCCAGTGAAAGAGGAGAAATCGAGGATTCTCCTCTCCTGTGGTCTTAAACTGTTAACTCAATGGCAATATCAAGACTAGCATTTATTTTCCTGGGTGTATTATACAGGCATATTCTGATATTTTGATATACTTATATTTTAGTAGTCACAACAAGTAGTAATGCTTCGCATTTAAGAAATAATTTAGTTTTAATTCCTTATTTTATCTAATCCGTGGCTTTATTATCCTCATATTATGGCTATTGCCAAAAGAAACCACAATCAAAACTTCAAAATTCTATTAAAGATCTTCTTATTTTTTTATTCAGTAATTTATATAAGCAATGAAACAATTATTTTCCATAATTACTTTTGGAAATAATAATATAAGTGACTTTTAATCTATTAATATTGGCATATTAATAAGTTATGGAATTCAAAATTTTATGGATCAAAGAGAGAGATTTAAAGGGGAATAAAAAATATACTCAAGTAGAAAAACAGAGAAAGGAAATAAAGAGGACAGAGGATAGGCAGAATTGTAAGAATGCAATTCCTGCTTCAAGGGGTCTGGGGAAGAAGTATTTGAAGTTTAAACCCTGATTAGAGGTTAAAGGAATAATCTTTTCAAAAACTAAGGAAGTAAACATGGAGTGAGGGAGAGAGAAGGGTCAAGGAGGGAGGCGAGAGTGAGAAAAGAAAGAAAGGAAGGAAGGAGGGAGACAGAAGACAGATAACAGTAGACAAAGAGAGAAAATACAGAAATCGAAGCAGCTGAAAGCTGAGAGAGCTTGTGGACTGGGAAAATCATGATACAGATGAGGAAACTCAGCAGCTCTGGCTCCACAGACCTATGGATCCTTCTCTCTTTTAACCTTTTCGGGCCTTTACTTTTCTTTCTAAAATTAATATTGTTTTTTACTTATGGCCATTATAGTAGATGTCAGTGGAACATACTACGATTTTGATACATGTGAATAGTGCCTCTTTGTCAGATCTGTAGCTGCACATATTTTCCCACCTTCTAAGTTTTCTGTTCACCATGCTAACCATTTCCTTGGCGGCACAGACTTGGAGATGCTGCCACTGGCAACATAACTTTTTTACTATATTGTTGGGTCATATCCAAAATACCCTGCCCACACTAATATCCTGCAGTGTTCATAATATTTTTCTTGGACTAATTTTGCATTTTTGAGTCCTGCTTTTAAATGTTTAATGCATTTTCAGTTTTGTTTTTCATCGTTTGATATAGGATCTAATTGTGCTCCTGCACATGTGGGGATCCAGGTTTATTGGAGACACTCTCCCTTCCTCATTGCAGGCTCTGGCCATTTGTACTGAGAATCAATTTTCTCTAACTGCAGGCGTTTGCTCCTGTGTTCCCTAGCATGTCCCTTTGCTCTCTGTGCTTGTTTTTAAGACGGTTCCAGTCTCCTGGTTACAAATGCTAAATATGTCTTGAAAGCAATCAGTGTGACATCTCCAACTTTATTCTTTTTTTGTCAATATTCTTTTGCATACTTTGATATTTTGAAGATTTGTTTGTATAAATAAACAAGTATTTTTGTCCTCATTGTCTAATAAGTAACATTGGAAATTTGATTGTGATTACAGTAAATCTGTGGCTGATTATTTTGAGTTGAATGGGTATTTTAATAATATTAACTTTTTGTGATCCATGAAAACAAAGTATTTGTATATTATTAGTGTTTAGTATTTTTTATATTCATACAATTTACATCTTTGATTAAATTTGAGTTCAAATGCCATTTTTTTAGTTTTTTTTTTTTACTATTATAAATAGGCCCTTTTCTTAATTTCCTTTTAACATATTGCTTTATTACGGAATAGAAAGCTAAGAATTATACTATACTGACTAAATTTCAATAAATCATGAAATTTTATTGATTTTGGTTATTTAGAAAATTGGGGTGTTATACACTTACTAGGTGTATTTTGTTGAGTTTTAACATGAAAGGGGGTTAATGATTGTTTTTTATTAATTTTTATTTTTTATATTAATCATAGTTATTTACTTTGTATCTCTGCTGTAGCCCCCTCCCTCATTTCTTCCCAACCCCACCCTCCCTCCCTCATCTCCTCCCTGCCCCTTTCCAAGTCCACTGCTAGGGGAGGTCCTCCTCCCCTTCCATCTGACCCTAGCTTATCAGGCCTCATCAGGACTGGTTGCCATGTCCTCCAATGTGGCCTAGCAAGGCTGCTCCTCCCTCGGGGATGGGGGGAGCCAGTCATTGAGTTCATCTCAGAAATAGTACCTGTTCCCTTTACTAGGGAAAACCCACTTGGATACTGAGCTACCATGAGCTGCATCTGAGCAGGGGTTCTAGGTTATATCCATACATGGGCCTTGGACTTTTGGAGAAACAGTTTCATAGAGGACCGCTGTGCCCTGATATATTTTGTCCTTGTGGAGCACCTGTCTGCTCCCTGTCATATTATCTCTCTCTTTTATCGTATGAGTCCCTGCACTCTGCCGAAGTTATAGAGATAAGTCTATGGTTTCCTTCCTTTATTTTGGAAATGTCATCCATTTTGGTTTTCGACCATCACGTTTTAAAATTAATTGTGATTAGCATACAGAGAAATGACGGTGTGGCCTTTTTCATAGACACATATGTATTTGTTCTTTTGCTTTGTTGCTGTAACAAAATACCCAACTTAAACAAAGTAAGGACAGTAGGCATTATTCTGGCTCCCAGTTTGAGGATACGGTCTAACACTGTAGGAAAAACATAGGAGCAGGGATTTGAGGCACTTAGTCATGTTGTATCTGTACCCAGGAGAGAGAGCAATAGAGATGCTTGTACTCAGTCTCCTACACCACCCTGCGCCCTGACACCCTATCTCTCTCCTCCAGTCTTCGTTCCCATAACAACTTTGGTGCTGGCCACATTTCGGATGGAGTGGGCCTTTTTTGGTTCAATTTCTTTTAATCATCCTTATACCTTGAGGAGTGTTTTATTTTTAGTTTTTATTTCTGAGATGTATTTTCATGATGATCTTAAACTTAATCAAGTGGACAATGTAGATTGATGAGAGCAAGTTGCATTATATTTGTTTTTACTGGTATTCTCATTGCCATTTCCTTCCCCCTTTACCCTTTTTATTGACTGATATGCTCCATTGATTCATATTATAGGCTATCCTGGCATTTCAGGATGCATCCTTATGGACAATGGTGAATCATTCTTTTAGTGTGTTATTAAATTCATCACATGATGTCCTGTTTAACAGTACTTGACATCCAGATTCTGAACACACCCAAATTGTTCCTAAATGCTCAAATATCAACATTCTGCATTTTAGAAATAGTATTAGCCAGAATTTATAGGTCCTGCTTCCCATTGTTATTTTCATCATTAGTTATCTATCTCTGGTCCCCTGACACATGCTTAGAAAAAAACGCACCAACACCACCGTCATGATGATATCTGTGTATGTCAATGGCTAGGCCAGGCTCACAGGCAGCATGCACAGTGATAACTGCTAATTTCTCCACATTTGTTTCGATCCGTTATTAACTAATTGGCAGAATTGTTACAAAGATTCAAGAAAATGTACGAAACCTGTGCTACACACATTTTGGCTTCAGTATTCTCATCAATAGGATAATTAATAGATATCTAGAAAAATATGATCTTCCAGGTTGAGTCTTCACAGATCAGGGATGATCAGAATAATCCGAGGAATGCAGAAGTTATAACTTTATATTATAAAAGCTAAAAACAATATTGCAGATTGGGTTTTAAAATAGTTGACACTTTTATGTTAATGAGGTTGTTTATTTTATTTTATTTTTTCAGTTTGGGTCTCTGATGGCCACTTTGTTTGCTTGATTTTTTTTTAGATGTATCATTACACAGAAAGATACTACTTTGTAGCTTAATGTATTCTCGTAGATAATGCCTGTAACACCATTTGAGGGTTTACAGAAGACATTAGAACTGATGAACACAGGAGGCAAAGTGGGTGTCACACCGGAAGAAACTGGTAAGTACATAAATAAAATCACCTAAGCAGGATTCACAAATGCCTTGCTGCTTAATTTACAGTAGAACTGTCGGGAGGGACTCTATCTTGTTGCATTTATTATTTTACTAATCTTTTCTACTCCAGAAAAGAGCAAATAATTTGCTGAATATATGAAATAACATTGTTTTACATTCATGTACATTCCTTCTTTTTTGAATTTGTGTTATTGATTATAGTAGATAAACACTGAGGCCCACAACAGGTCATACCAGAGCGCAGTCATTCCTCATCCTGTTTGTTGAGGGCCAGTTTGAAATTGAAATGCCATAAAGCAAGCAGACACTGACTGATGCATCTAGGCAATAGGAAGAGAGTTACTGGAATTAATGACACAGAAAAACTTAGAAATTCAACTTAAACTTTCAGGGTTAATTACATTTTTCCTTTATTTATTTATTATCACTTATGTACTTTAAAATAGTAATTTGTGGTTAAATAATGGGCATACTGATGTTAATATTAGGTTAATGGTAATATTACCACTTCAGAAATTTATCAAGAATGATTAAAGTTAATGTTCTCTCTGGGCTAATGATGAGCTGTCATCCTATATCCACATAATTAGTGTAAATCAAGAAGAGTTACATGAATCAAAAGCAGGTTGTGGTAGGCCTGACTTGATGTGCATTATCTTCAAGTTTTAAAATCATTGATAACCCCTTCATCGGGCTTGTGGCTATCTCATGCATACTAATTTGGTGGTTTAATCTCTGTGGACTCCTATAGGACCAAGCTAGTTACTTCTGCATGTTTTCTTGTGGTGTCCTTGAACTCTGACTCCTTCAATCTTTCTCTCGCTCTTCCACAGGATTCCCCAAACTTCACCCAGTGTTTGGCTGTCTCCATCCATTGCTGGGGGAAGCCTCTCAGATGACAATTATGCTAGTCTAACTGTCTGCAAGTATAGTAGAATAACATTAATTTGTCACAAGTGAGCTCTCATTGCAGAAATCTCAATCTGGACCAATCATTGGTTAGCCTTTCCCTCAATTTCTGCTCTATCTTTACCTCTGTACCTCTTGAAATGCTTCTTGATAGAGCCACACATTAAAAGCTAAGGACTTAGTGCTTTGTGTATTGATGAATCAATTATTGCATTACACAGACACTTTAAAACTTAAAAACTTGTCAGGCATACATGAGGACCTGAGTTGTGATCCCCATCACTCATGTGGCATGGCCAAGTTCATGCACTTATCTGTAACCCTAGCACTATGGAGAGAGATGACAGGAGTGGATCTGTGGGACTGATTGACCAATAGTCAGTCAGCGAGCTTCGGCTGTGTCTCAAATGATAACATAGACAGAGATCTGGGAAGGAAGGTTCCTGACCTTAACCTGACACCTACCTACATGCACACACCTACACACCACGTGTGCACGCACACAGGCACATGCACACACACATACACACAAAGACACACACACAAACCAAACAATAAGTTGCAGTGAGCAAATTACCAATGGCAAGTTGTGGGTATAAATGCTATCAGTGAGTGCTTGTACAGGAGCTACAGAGGCTGAAGAGTTAGCTTGGTTTAGGAAAATACTGAAACAGAATTAAAGAACTTGGGAAGATACTAAAGCTCCATACACAGATATGAGTTTTTTTTTCTTACTCTGTGTCTTTTTATTGGAGAGTTGAGTCCATTGATGTTAATAGATAATAGTGACCAATGAATGTTAGTTCCTTTTATATTGGAGTTGGTGGTCTTACCGTATTTCATTGCTTGTTTTCTTTTCATTTTTGTTAGGATATTATCTGTATGCTCTGTTTTCTTGGGTGAAGTTGTTTTCATTGTATTGGAGTTTTCCTTCTAGTATCTTTTGTAGGGTTGGTTTGCTGTGTAGATATTGCATAAATTTAGTTTTGTCATGGAATATTTTGTTTTCTCCAACTATGTTGGTTAAAAGCTTTGTAGGGTATAGTAGTCTGGGTTGACATTTGTGGTCTCTTAGAGTCTGCATGACAACTACCCAGGGCCATCTGGCTTTCATAGTTTCTGATGAGAAGTCCAGTGTGATTCTGGTAGGTCTACTTTCATATGTTACTTGGCCTTTTTCCCTTGCTGCTTTTAATATCTTTTCTTTGTTCTGCAGATTTAGTGTTTTGACTATGATGTGATGTGATGTGTTTCTTTTCTGGTCTAGTCTATTTGGTGTTCTGTAGGCCTCTTGTATATTTATGGACATCTCTTTCTTTAAGTTGGAAAATTTTTCTTCTATGATTTTCTTGAAAATGTTTTCTGGACCTTGGAGCCTGAAGTCTTCTTTTACATCAATCCTATTATTCTTAGATTTTGTCTTTTCATGGCGTCCTTGAGTTCTTGGATATTTTGTGTTTGGGACTTTTCTGATTTTACTTTTTCTTTGAGAGAAGTATCAATTTCTGCGAGTATATACTCACCTCCAGAGAGTCTCTCTTCCATCTCTTGTATTCTGTTGGTGATGCTTACCTTTGTGGTTCCTGATCTTTTCTCCAAGTTCTCCAGCTCAAGGGTTTTCTCAGTTTGTGTTTTCTTTATTGATTCTAATTCTGTTTTCATGCCTTACATCATTTCCTTCATCTGTTTGAATGTGGATTCCTGTCTCTCTAAGATGGTCTCTATTTTTTTGTTCATTTCCTCTCTATATGCCACTAATTTTATCTCTACTTGTGCCTCTATTTGTTTGGTTATGTTTGCCTGTGTTTCTTTAAGAATTTTGTCCATTTCCTCTTTCTCTACCTCCAATTGACTGGCCAAATCTTTGATAGATTTGTTCATTTCCTCTTTAACTATCTGAATTTGCATGATTATTGCTGTGAGAGAATTGTTTGCTTCCTCTTTATGTGCCTCAAACAATTGAGTAAGCATAGCTTTAATGTCATTTTCCTGTGCTTCTGATGAATTGGAGTATCCATCAATTTTGGGGGGTTGCTGGTGAAGTCATGATGTCCTGATTTATGTTGAATGTGTTCTACTCCTGGCCATTGGCTTATCTGAAACCTTCCCTGTTTGTTTTTGGATTCTGCACTTCAGACTGGTACTGTCTCACTCTGGCATGTGGAGAGTTCTTCAGGAAGCTGAGAGAAGTCCCATGGCCTCAGTGTGTGTGTTGGTGGACTAGCTGTACCTGTGGGAGAAAAGTACACAAGCACAAAAGGGGCAAATGCAGGCACACGCGTGCATGTGTGTGTGTGTGTGTGTGTGTGTGTGTGTGTTTGTGTGTGTGTGCAAGTGTGCGTGGAAGTGTGTCTCGAGGGACAGAGTGATAGATACTGTTGAGCCCTTGAGTGTGTGGGAGGGGCTCTGCACTGTATATGTAGCAAGAGCTAGTGATGGTTGCAGTGCTAGTGATGGTCCCAGCACAATTTCTGGCATTAACTTCCTTAACTCCTCAATTGGACTCACAGAGTAGGGGCTTCAATGTCCCAAGTGCTTCTGTTTCCCAAAGTGGGTATGTGGGTTTGAGGTGTCAGATGCCTGGTTTCTGTTTTAGAAGGACCCTGGATCTGTGGCTCTGCAGACACTCAAGGGTGCACTCACTCTCAAGCACGTCACTTCGGCAGGGATCAGGGTATCTGGGCTCTCTGCTCTCTGGTTTGAACCTGGTTGGTCTTATACTGGAGGACTGATGCGCTCTGCCATCTCAGTGCTACTGCCCCTGCCAGGTTAGGAAGTCCAGCTGCAGCTGGAGACTGGGATGCCAGTCCAGATGTCTTCTGGGAAGTCCTGGGGGCCTTCCCCTGTGCTCTCCAAGCCTGGGAGGCCCAGAGCCTGGTGTGCTAGCTTATATGGCATTTCTGCCGGGCGTTGGTGGGTATATAGTGTATTATCTGTCACTGAAGGATTGGGCGGGCCGTACAGTTAGTGACTGAGTGACCCTATGGAGCCAGTATGGTGGCTAGCAGACCCGGAACCCTGGGTGGATGGTGCTGTATGAGTCTGGGACTCCGAGACCAGTACCACTGGCAGTTGCTGCTAAGGGGCTAGGAGCTCTGACTCAGCTGCTGCAGACCCCAGGCAGTTAAGTCTGAGCTGAGAATCTCAGTGAATCCACTGTGCCGAAGAGAAGGGAGGTCCGAGAAAGGGGAGTGCGGGGAAATCAAAGGATCATTTCTCTCCTTCCACAAACAAGTCCCTGGGTGACCTGAGACCAAAGTTCTTACCTCATGTGATCTTCCCTGTCATTTAGAAAGCCTCACCATTGTTTTC
>REGO01001005.1:133825-146210 GCA_010120015.1 Rhombomys opimus
AGGACAGGAGCTCCACAAGGACAGCGACAGATCCTAAAATTGTGGACACAGGGGTCTTTTCTGAAACTGGTACTCCAGCCAAGGACCACTCATGGAGATGGCCTGGAATCCCTGCACATAAGTAGCCTATGGCAGTTCAGTATCCAAGTGGCCTCCACAGTAATGGGGGCAGGGACTGTCTCTGACATGAACTCATTGGGCTGCTCTTTGATCACCTCCCTCCGAGAGGGGAGTTGGCTTACCAGACCACAGAAGAAGACAATGCAGCCACTTCTGATGAGACCTGATAGACTAGAATTAGAGGGAAGGGGAGGAGGACCTCTCTGTTCAGTGGACTTTGAGAGGGACACATGTGAAGAAGAGGGAACTGGGATTGGGAGGGGAAAGTGAGGTACAGGGGGGGAAAGAAAGTGAATAAACTATAATTAATAAAAAGTAAAAAAAAAAGTAAAAAAACCCAAAACCCTCAAATGACAACACATGCTAAAGAGGATGTGGAGAAAGGAGAGGCCTGCTCCGTTGCTGTTGGGTGTGTAAACTTGTACAACCACTTTGGAAATCAAATCTGGTGCTTTCTCAGAAAAATTAAGAATAGCACTACCTCAAATCCAGCTATACAACTCCTGGGCATATACCCCAAAGTATTCCCACCATTCCACAAGGACATTTGCTTAACTGTGTTCATTGGCAGCTTTATTTATAATAGTCACAATTTGGAAACAACCTTGATGTCCCTCAAAGGAAGAATGGATACAGAAATTGTGGCACATTTACACAATGGAATACTACTCAGCAATTAATAACAAAGAAATCATGAAATTTGCAGGCAAATGGATAGAAGTAAAGAAGATCATCCTGAGTGAGATAACCCAGAAACAGCAAGACATGCATGGAATATGCTCACTTATAACTGGATAGTAGCCTTATAATATAGGATAGCTATACTTAAATCTACAGACCTAAAGAAGCTAAACATCACGAAGGACCCATGGGAGAATACTTAAATCGCATTCAGAATGGCAGACCAAATAGACAGCAGGAGCAGTGAAAGAGAGGGAACAGGAAAGGGTCTTACTATAGAGCTTCCTCTGAAAAGCTCCACCAACAGGGAATCTAAGCCGATGCTGAGACTCACAGCCAAACTTTGGGCAAAGGGCAGGTCACTGAAGGAAAAAATGGGGGAATAGAAGGACCCACAGCAGACAGGGGCTCCATAAGAAGACCAATGAAACCAACAAATATGGGTCCATGGGATCGTGTGGAGACTGATTCACCAACCAAAGACCATCCATAAAGAGGACCTAGACCAATTTCTCAGATTTAGCAATAGACAATTCAGTCTCCATGTCGGAACCCTAGTAAGGGGAGCAAGGGCTGTCTCTGACACGGACTCTGTTGCCTGCTCTTTGATCACTTCCCCTTGGTGTGTGGGTGGTGGTAGGGGGCATTGCCAGGCCACAGAGAAAAAGGATGTAAGCAGTTCTAATGAGACTTGGTAGGGTGGGGTCAGATGTTAGGGGAGGAGTCTCCCCCTTTCTGACAGTTAGGAGAGAGACATGGGGGAAAGAGGGAAGAAGGGTGGGACCAACAAGAGATGACAGGTTGGAAGCTACAATTTGGATATAAAGTGAATAAATTATAAAAAATTAAATTAAAAAACAAATTAAGGTAACTCACCATTATAAAATATGAGTTTTTCTTGCTGATATTAACCTAGTCCACCTATTTCACCAACTTAGAACAAGTCAACCAACAACCTTAGCAATATATAAATCTTTTCATAAATGAGTATTCAAATGGATCTTAATAAAGGGTATTTGTAATTCATCATTTTGTCTGAGAGTTAATGGAAAGTCCCTAGAAAATTCTTAAGTATCATCCTTTTTATGGAAGACTTCCTTGTACTTCCCAATACAGCAGATGTTAAATTTGAATATTAATTTTAGTATCTAAAATTTGATCTTTCTATGCTTGGTGTAGCAACTGTTTTTCACTGGCTTAATCATGTGGAAAACTTAAAAATCAACTGAGAAACTCTATTTCTTAATCCTTTTACTTCCACTGACTTTTTAAACTTAATTTTAATTTTTAATTTCATTTTATGCCATTGATTGTTTTGTCTTCATAACAAAACAATCAATGTCTGTGTAGCACACATGTGCATGCAATATGTGTGGAAGCATACAAAAGACATTGGATCCTATGGAACTGGTGTTATAGACAGTTATGAGACACCATGTAGGTGCTGGGAATTGAACCTGAGTTCTAAAGAAAACAGCTGTTGTTCTTAACACAGAGCCATCTCTCTAGTTCCCCATTTCTTCTTTTTATTCTGTATTTCTGAATCCTCCTCATTCATTCTTTGGATGCCTCTTGATTTTGAACTTTTTCTCTGTTTTTCTAAACTATTTTTTGTTCCTTTTTGTTAACTATTTTTGTACAGCGTATGGAAAATTGAAAAAAATAGTGAAAACCAAACGTAAATATAATGTCTATATTTTAATCAAAGTTTTCCTTTTCAGTTTTGTATGTGCCTAAATAAATAGTCATCTAAGTTCATAACATATTATTATACTTTTTAGAAAGTAACAATGGCTTTGGTTAATTTTACTTTGTGAAGTTCTTTTTTAAAAAATCAGTAATATAGTAATTTTGTGAAACAATATTGAGCAAATGAATGCCAATTAAAACAAAAAGTGTTGTTTATCATAAAGCAATGGGAAGTTACTAAACACGATTGCTAAATGAAATGAGATTTGCTAAGTCATCTGTAGCCTTTAGACATATGGTCAATTATGTAAATCACATTATCAATTCCAATTTATAGATACAAGATGTGTGAGTGTGCTCTTTCTGTTTCTTTTCCAATATTCAATAAATCTTATTTTTGCGTCTGACTAGTAGCATATAACACTTAGGCGTTTTAGTGTATTTCTCCCTATATTTTATTTAAGTATCTTTCATTTTAGAAGTCATTTGTATTCACTTTTCTATCAATTGCATATTAACATATTCTGAAAGCTTTCTCCTTGTCTTCTTTTAATGAACACATCACCATCAAGGGATGAGAGAAAAGGGTGCTGACCAATATTATATAATTCGCAGAAGACCCTACACTCTGGGCCGCATATCCTTGTGGCCACGTGGTGGTGACAATTTATCTTCAGACCCCTGGTAGTCAACAATCTTATCTGACTAGACTACTAAGGGGCTTTTATAATTTAGAATTTTTTAGGCCAATAAGGGAATTTTGTGATTCATAATAATGAAGTCAGAAGGGAAAGACTCCGCAATATGCTCCCAAATCTGGTATAAAATCATAAATGTAGTACTATGTTTATAAGGCTATTTTTACCACAGCTTTAATAATCGTGATTTAGTGTGGAATCTTCAGTTTAAAATGGAAATGTTATTTTCTGTTCGTTTACAATTTGGCTCTACTGTCCTACAGCAACACTATTATGTACAGAATTCATGGTTCAGTGGTTCTTCTGTAAAGAACAAACATTTCAGAATTTTAGAACATTCTTATTATCATACTTTCATTGGCTTTAAATTTTAATGCATCGTTCAATTCGATTAAAAAAAGTAAAGATTTCTGGGTGACAATATGCATGTCTTTATTGCTAGCACTAAGAAAGCAGAGCAAGCAACACATCTGTGAATGTGAAGCCAACCACAGCCACATAGTGAAGTCTCCTCACAAAAGTAAGAGAGAAAAGAAAATAAGAAAGTACTTAGAAATAGTGGGCTATAGGAAAAATTGTATTTGTAGAATGAAGACACTAAAAATAGAGGGTGCTTCTCAATGGATAAACCCTTGTTGTAAAGGCTTACTCGTGGAGAACTTTTGCTAAGTGCTTCTGAGATGCTGAGTGAGAGGACACAGTAAGAATGTCACTGAGAGTCTCCATTTCTGTCAGCTGTACTCAAGTGACACCCGCTCAGCCCTTGGATATGTCCCATCCAATTGAAAGTCCAAGGCGACTCTATGCAATATTTCTCTGTCCAAACAGATTTAAAATAGATTGTTCCAATCCAGTTAGTCCTTATTTTCCAGAACCTGTCACTGATTGTGTGTTTGAAAACCCACTTGTCATTTTCTGTCTTCAAACGACAAGCAGCTTTTTTTCTTATTAGGAACATATTCTTAAAACATTTCCTTATTTTGTTTTATGTGCACAGGTGTTTTGTCTACATGTGTGTCTATGTACCACATGTATTCCTGGTGCCTGGAGAAGACAGAAAATAATGTTCTGGGTACTGCAATTATAAATAGTTGTTAATTGCCATTTTGGAGTCTGAAAATTGAACAGAGTTGGGAATTGGGTCCTATGTAAAAACAATCATTGCTCTTAACTACTGAACTGTGGCCCCCTAGCTCCTTCCGGAAACACCTCTTACAA
This sequence comes from Rhombomys opimus, assembly GCA_010120015.1. Lineage (NCBI taxonomy): Eukaryota > Metazoa > Chordata > Mammalia > Rodentia > Muridae > Rhombomys > Rhombomys opimus. The sequence goes on from REGO01001005.1 coordinate 138,232, forward strand.
AACTCTTTAAAAACATTACAAAAGAATAAAGCTTAGGTGTTACATGATAGTTGGGAGTAGAGATTGCAAAATAAAATGACCTTTAGCAAAGTAACAATAATCCTGAAGCACAATGGACAATGGTACATGAGAAAGGAACAGTATATCACCGTTACCGTATATAGTTTTACGACATTCTCTGAGAATTTTCACCCACTGTAAACAAGTATTTATTAACACAGAGCTAAATGGTAAATGTTTGGTAAAAGGAAGAAGATGGATAAATGTCTTCAACTTCAAAGGGTATTTGATTTTTTATGTGCCAATAGTAAGAAAATAAGAAAAAATTAATGAGATAAGTAAGATAATCCCATGCATCATGAGAGCCATTTGCAATTTTAAAACAGAGAAAGGGGTTTCTAACATTTCAGAAAAGATTTGCATAACATTTAAATTTGCTCAGGAAGAACAGATAATGACTTAATAGTTGGTATGAGTGCTACAGATAGTCTACATTTAGAAAAGAAATGTTTGAAAAAACATTCAATTGAATGTGGAACAACCAATAAACCATTTCATTTTATGGGTAGTATCACATGGAAAATAATAGAAAATGAGGCTGGGTGGATGACTTAGATAGGAATGTATCATGATTGTTACTTAGATCTTTTTTTTTTCTTTTTAAATTTTATTTTTTATTGAAAAGATTTTTTTTTTTTTTTTTATTTTATCAGTTACATTTTATTAATTCTGTATCCCAGCCGTGCCCCGAACCCTCATTCCCTCCCAGTCCCTCCCTCCCTCCCTCATCACCACTGTGCCCCTTTCCAAGTCCACTGATAGGGGGGGACCTCCCCCCATTCATCTAATCCTGTTTTATCAGGTATCTTCATTGAGTTCCTGTTAGAAATAGTCCTTGTTCCCCTCACTTTGGGAAACCAATTGGTTACTGAGCTACCACAGGCTACATCTGAGCGGAGGTTCTAGGTTATACCCATACATGGTCCTTGGTTGAATGTCAGTCTCAGAAAAGACCTTGTGCCCAGATATATTTGGTCTTTGTGGAGCTCCTATCCTTTCCCCATCTCTCGTACATCCTGAGCAGTTTTCCATCCCTCCACTCCTCCCACTTCCTCTCTCCCCCAGATCTACTCCCCCTCATTTCTGCTTCAGAAAGGGACAGGCCTATAAGAGATGACAGCCAAACAATACAAAAGGAAGGTAAAAGCCCTCATATCGAGGCTGAATAAGGTGACCCAATGGGAGGAAAAGACTCCCAAGCACAGGCAAAAGAGTCAGAGATACACGGCTCCCACTGTTAGGAGTCCCACAAAAACATCAAGCTAGCAGCCATAACATATACTCAGAGGACCTGGGGCAGACCCCTGTGTTTGCTGCTCAGTCTCTGTGAGCCCGTGTGAGCCCTGTCTGAAGTGGTTTTCGAACAAGCATTGGACCCAGGAATACAATGAATAGTTCAGCCTTTGTGGGTATCAGACATGCATGTGACACATAGACATGAGGTAGGCAAAATATCCATAAAAGACCTATAAAGCTAACTTCTAGAACTCATTAACTTAATACAAGTTAACAATGAAGAAGTCATAAGTGAAGGACTTCAGACAGGAAGCCAGTCACAGAGATTATGAATGGATGGAGTGAAAAGGCATAGAAAAAAGAAGGCACAAGAAAAACCCAAGAGGCTCAAGGAGAGAAAGTTCAATATGAATAAACGAATGATTGAACTTGCAGAAAGCACATCAGAAATGAGTCTTAGAATATGTCTGAGTAACTTATCCATCATACCACAAGAAATTGACATCTGCAAATTGTGAAAACAACTCTGGTAATTCAAGTTTATTGCAGGCAAACTTGGGAATACCTAAGTTTGTGATTGATATTCCTCCTAGCCATCTTGTCAATGTGAGTCTGCAAACTATAGAGAAATACAATCACTTCTCATCTCCGGAAATATAATTACAATCACCTGGTTTTGCCCAGGTTCAATGGTAGAATAATAAAGCTTTCATTGTCTGTATTAACTCACTTGAAGCTTTTGTTTAATAATCTCTTCCCTTTGTCTTGAGTTTGAAAAAAATCTTACATATTGTAATAAATTTCACTGATGAGTTTGGAAATTTATCCACTCTATATTTATTGTTTATAAAGAATCAACATGGGGTGTGTTGGTTTTTGACCTTTCACAGCCTGAGTGTACGAACACAGTGCACACAGTAATAATGTATGCGGAAAATAATTGTCTTTCATTGAAAGTACCAAGAGACGTAGAAGGTGCTTGCAAAATAATGTACTCCTTTTACAATCTTTCCAGTATAAAGGATGAAGAGTGCAAATGAAGTAGGGAAGATTGTGCCTTCCTGTGTTGATCCATTCACTTTGATTGACTTTGTCACGCAGAGCATAAGATTGTTGGCTCTACTGGGCACGGGATTCTACAAAAGCTTGGGGGAAGTACTCATACTTACATCTGCATTTGCCTTGTACTCAGAGCTGTCAAATGCGTAATTAGCTATTCACTCAAGTGTTTTCTGATTTGTTAGAGGCAGCGGAAGATAGTAATCAGTAAAGCACATGGTCTAAAATGAAATCTTGCAAAAGTTCTCATTGGAACTTGAAACTACCATTTGTCCCTCTGTGGGTTTAATTATGTGGGGAATATGGAGAAGCTGGCTAAAGAAATACATTCATGTCTCTGGTGTTTGAGTACAGAGGGAAAATGTACTCCTTCCTATGAAGAATGTATCTGTAAGAATGTGCCTGTACCTTTTTTCCCCACAAAGATAACAACAAAATATATTCTCTACCATGTGAGTATTCAGTACTGGCTTCATAATAAGACACTTAAGCATATCAGTGTTGTATATCACACTTGAAAAATCATACCCGTTATGTTTCTTTGAATCTAGACTAGCTTTCCATTGTTGGTGGTCAAGATTTTAACATGCATACTTAGGGGTTATTTAGAATTCAAACTATGACACAGCAGTTGATTTTTTAACCATCAACAGCTAACTTCACTAACTATTAGATACATAAAACATTGCTTTTTTTGACTCCAAGTCAAAAGTCCTACTCAGTTTCTGCACTTGTTCCTCCCAGTTTCTTGTCTATGCTGTCACACTGAAGCTGCGCTTGAAGTTGGGGTGGCATGCACTCTGCCATTGATGACAATTGAAACCCCTAGATTCTTTATACGCTTCACTCACTCTCGTGTCTCTGTCCTTAGGAAATATCAACCATATGTTTTAAAAATACTACTTATTTTTAACTTTTCTACTTTAATTTGACACAAGCCCTTTCTACCTTTCTAGTTTAAACCTCAAATGTTTTTATACGTTTATGTATGTTTCTATATGTTGTAACCATGGGCTGTTCCTCAGTGTTCAAGTTCCAGAAATGACAATTCTGAGACTTCATTATTGATGAATAATGCCTAGGCCATAAGCTTTGGCTCATTTCTGACTAGCTCGTAACTTATTTCACCCAGTTCTGCTACTCTGTGTGTGCCACATGGCTGGGTTACTCTCCTCAGTTTCATGCATCTGCCTTCCTCAGAGTCTGGGCACATCTTTCTTTGCTCTGACTTTATCCTGGAGTTCATCTCTTTCAGAATACCCACCTGCCTCCCATTTCATGCCTCAAAAAAAATGCCATTGGCATTTTTTAAAATTTTCACTTTACCTCCTCCTTCCCTCCCAGTCCTCTCCCGTCCACCTCCACTATTTCTCTGAGAGAGGAGCTTCCTTTCCCATTCACCCCAGTTCATCAAGTAACATCAGGACGGAGTGTGTTATTGACAGGTGAGGCTTCCACATATGACATAAGATATTCTCTGTTCATGTTGTGATCTTGTGATGTTTAATATTCTTTTCATGTAATTAAAAAATTCTTGTGTGTGTGTGAGTATGTGTGTATGTGTGTGTGTAAGTTTAAATTTTATTCTTTGCTCTAATCTGATTTCTGCTGGTCTGTTTATCTGATACCTATGATGTTCAATCGAGTGCTATGTTTTTTTTTATTTTTATTTAACTTTTATTAAATACACTTTATTCCTTTTGTATCCCCCCATAAGTCCCTCCCTCCTCCCCTCCCGGTCCCACCCTCTCCCCTTTCTGCATGCATGCCTCTCCCAAGTCCACTGATAGGGAAGGTCCTCCTCTCCTTCTTTCTGATCTTTTTTTTTTTTTTTTTTCTTCTCAATGCAGTTTATTCAGGAACCTTGGACAATCTTCTGACCCTGGGGAAAGCCAGCCCACAGCTTAAAATAGCCTCTGGGTAGCCAACCCCAGCGTGCCTCGTGGAGTGCTATGTTTTAATGATTTTAGTTTTGTAATATTTTCTTGTCCTTTCCTATGGCACATCCGCACTATCTCTTCTGTCTAATACTCCATCAAATATTATTGCTTTTACTCAAATATTTTTTCATTTATCTTTTCTGCTGTAGATATGTATTTAAATGTGCTCATCTTACCTCTAAGACTCAAGAGCCGTTTTGAAAACTCAGTCATTTATATAACATGTTTTTTGTTATATATTTTTTTGTTATGATTTGCTGACAATATCTGTCCCAAATTGATCTTGACCAAAAATTGGTATAATTTTCTTGGTGATAGAAGTATTGGGGTGATAAAGTATCCAATCACATTAGACCAAATACTAACCAGACAAAAAAGTGCTGCTTAGACAGGTATCCTGAATTTTCTAACCATAATGATTTTTTTTTTATTGGCAGAACAGAGCAAAACTTTAAAACCTAGCAAGATTGGGCCTATTTGATTCTAACTGGGCATTCACTATGTTTTCTCTGAGTCTTAAGAATGGAACATCATGTCTCTATTGCAAGGATTCTAGAAAACACACTGTAATCTGCATTGAGCTGAGTGTTGCATCTTGGAAAATTAACGTTATTTTATTTTTTTTAAAACAAAAGAACTTCCTTTTCCTTTCCCCTTAACCTTTTTTTTCTGTTGAAAATAGATTATTCTTATTCAATGCACCTCAACTCCAGTTTCCCCTCTGTCTACTCCTATCATCTTCCCTCCAGGTCCACTACTGTTCAGTTTGCCTTCAGAAAGGAGCATGCCTCAAAGAGACAACAACCACATAGGACAAAACAAGATACAATAAGACAAGGCAAGACCCATAATATCTAGGCTGGATAAGGCAACCCAATAGTCAGGAAAGAGCCTCAAGAGCAGGCAAGAGTCAGAGACACACTGCTTCCACTCTTAGAAGTCCCACAAAAACACCAAGGTAACAGTCATAACATGTATGCAGAGGACCTGGTACAGACTCATGCAGACCCTGTGTTTTCTGCTTCAGACTCTGATGGGCTCATATGAGCCCTGCTTACTTCACTCAGTGGACTGTGTTTTGCTGTTGTCCCCCATCCTCTCTTACTCCCACAGTTTTTCAAGCTCCACTTCCATGGTGTTTCTTGATCTCCAATGGAAGGGACCCAATGGAGACCTCCACTTTAGATATTCTCTCAGCATAACTTCGGGTCCTTCGGGTGGGTCTTGCACTCAGCCTCACCTGAGAGATATCTGAAGAAGCCTCTCTGATATGATGACAACTGGACAAGGCACTAATCTATGAGTATAGCAGAATATCAACAGAAGTGATCTCTGCTCTCTCTCCTCTCCTCTGTCTCTGTCTCTGTCTCTGTCTCTGTCTCTGTCTCTGTCTCTGTCTCTGTCTCTGTCTCTGTCTCTCTCTCTCTCCTTTATAATACTAGTCATGTTGTTTCTACCCTTGCTTTCTAAGCTATCCAGTCTCTAGCTTCTGGCCATCCAGGCGGTATAGCATGTGTGCTACCTCTTCTAGCTTAAGCCTCAAGTTAAACCAGACATTACTTGACCACTGACAAGTTCTGTGCCACCCTTGCCACAACACGTCTTGCAGGCAAGACATATTGTTGGTCAAGGGCATTTTGGCTGGGTTGGTGTCCATATTTCTCTTTTCATGGCCTGGAGAGTACCTCTCACATCAAAGATATTAGAACATAAGGGCAAAGGCTCCACACAGGCACTGGCTTGACCTCTCTATGTTCAAAGTATTACACAGAAGCTCTCAGAAGTAGGACTATGCTGTCAGTTTTTAGAATGACCTTCTGTTCTAGCATCAGCCTGGATCATTTAGGGATCTCCAAGTGATCCTGTAAACCAACAACCTAACTAAATGCAACCCAGTCCCACCACTTAAAATCCCACTGGCTTTAAAAGATGACCAGTTCAGACTCTGTATCCTCCATTACAAGGAATCCTCACCAGGGTCACCCTCACAGATTCCAGGAAGATACACTGCACTAGGCTTCCACACTCTCCCTCAAATGCACTCCAATTTCAGTTTTTCCAAAACTCTCTCTCTTCATCCCTTCCACCCACCCCCATCTGATTCCTCCTGCTCCTATCCCCACCTATCTCAATCAACTCATAAAATCTGTTCTATTTCCCCATTTCAAGAAGATCCATGCAGTCCTCTTCTTTACCTAATATAACTGGGTCTATGATTGTAGCATGGCTTTCCTCTTCTTTATGGCTAATATTTACTTATAAGTGAGTACATATAATTTTTGTCTTTCTGAATCTGGGTTACCTCGCTCAGGGTGATTTTTCTCTACTTGCATACATTTGCCTGCAAGTTTCATGATGTCACTTTTTTAAACAGCTGTGTAATACCCCATTGTGTAAATGTATCACATTTTTTGTTGTTGTTAATTCTTCAGTTGAGTGACACTGAGGTAGTTTCAAGTTTGGTTATTATAGATAAAGCCACAATGAACATAATTAACCAAGAATTCTTGAAGTAGAATAGAGTGTCTTCTGATAATAGGCCAAAGACTTGTATAGATGGGTCCTGATGTTGATTGATTCCCAATTTTCTGAAGAACCACCATATTGATTTTCATACTGGTTGTACACGTTTGCACTCCCACCAGTGATGGAAGAGTGTTGTCCTTGCTCCACACCCCTGCCAGCTTGAGCTGCCACTGGTGTTAGTGATGTCATTCATTCTGACAGGTGTAAGATGTAACCTCAGGGTCATTTAAATTTCCCTGATGGATATGGGTTCCGTCAGGGAAACATTTAAGTGTCCCTCAGCCAGTTGACATTCCTCTGTTAATCTGTTTATATCTGTACAATTCTTTAATTTGTTTATTTTGTTTGTTGATATTTAGTTTCTTTAGTTCTTTATATCTTTTGGATAGTAAACCTCTATCAGATGTAAAGTTGGTAAAAATCCTCCCCATTCTGTAGGCTGCTGTTTTGTCCTTTTGACAGTGTCTTTCGCCTTACAGAAGCTTTTCAGCTCCTTGAAGTCTCATTGGTTAATTGTTGATCTTAGTGCCTGTGCTATCGGTGGGTGTTCTGTTCTCTCTTGTGCCAACGCATTCAAAGCTGTTCCTTGCTTTTTCTTCTATTAAGTTTAGTGTGTGTGTGTTTTTATGGTGATATTTTGATCCACTTGTACTTGAGTTTTGTTCTGGGTGATAAATGTGAATCTATTTACTTTCTTCTACATGCAAACATCAAGTATGACTACCAACAGTTGGTGTCCATCAGTGTGTGGATTTATATTTGTGTCATCAATTCAATTCAAATTTGTAGCATGTCAGTTTTTATTCCAATACCATGTGATTTTTATTTTTTATTTATATTTTATATTTTTTATATTTATATTTATATTTTTATTTTTAGGATAGCTCTATAGTACAACTTTAAAGCAGAGATGGTGATACCTCAATAAATTATTTTATTGTTTATGATTATTTTAGGCACTCCGGGTTTTTTGTTTTTCCAAACGAAATTGAAACTGTCAACTCAAAGTCTCTAAGGAATCGTGTTTGCATTTCATGAAGATTGCATTGAATCTGTGGATTGCTTGGTACGATAGTAGGATAGCCCTATATACTATGTTAATCCTGCTGATTCATGAGCACAGGAGAACTTCCTCAGTTTCTTCAAAGACTTGAAGTT
>REGO01001005.1:157169-179618 GCA_010120015.1 Rhombomys opimus
TATGCTGCCTCTCTGTCCTTTCCCTCTGCCAGGAGGGGTTATGGTTACTGGTTCTGGGGTAGCACGGGAAAGAGTTGGGTTGAGTGTTCTCAATCCCAGATGCCAGGCACAGATCCCTCTGTCAGAAGCAGCCTGGCAGTAGAGCCTATGTTTGCTGATTCTGAGAGAGTACCAGGTATGGTTGAGTGTCCTCAGATCCAAAGCTTGGGTTTCTCTGCCAGGGGCCGCTGGGTGAGCTGGAGAGGGGGTGCTGTGTCCTGTGGCAGGCTGCCTCTCTGTCCTTCCCCTCTGAGCTTTCCCTCTGCTAAGGCAAGCTTATGGCGGAGCTCTCAGGGGAGTGCCAGAAGGGGTTGGGATTTCTCAGTCCCATTCCTGAGCCAGGGTTTCTCTGCCAGGGGCAGGGGGCCACTGGTGCTAGTCCTTATTGCGCTGGACCTATAAGAATCTCAGGACGTGTTGAATGACCACAGTCCCAGATCATGAGCTGAAGATTTTTCACTATGAGCAATTGGCAGCACGGGTGCTGGGTGCTGTGAAGCCACTATGCGCCTCTCTAACCCTCAGCTCTGCACCAGCAGGGGTATGGCAGTGTTCTGGATCTTATTGAGCTAGGCCTGGGAGAGTCTCGGGACGTGTTGAATGACCACAGTCCCAGATCCTGAGCTGAAGTTTGTTCACTATGAGCAGCCGGCAGCACTGGGGGCTGGGCACTGTGAAGCCACTGTGTGCCTCTCTACCCTTCCTCTCAGCCATGGCAGGGTTAAGGCAGCACTCCCCCGAGTGCCCGAAAGGATTGGGTTTCTCAGCCCCGATCTCTGAAGCTGCAGCTCTCGCTGGGGCTGGGATACAGACAGTGTGGTCTGTGGCAGATTCTGCTGGAAGCCTCCTGCCTCCTCCGAAGAGGGAGTAGGGTTTTGGGTGCCAGGAAGTGTCTGGGGATCACCTCTCGTGGTGTCTCCTCCAGGAGGAGTCTGCCGTGACCTGATTCTAAAAGGACTCAGATCATGGTTAGTTTCTTTCCTCTTGGAAGTCTAGATAACTCTGTTCTGAGTTGATCAGCCCCTTCACTCACCAATTTCCGAGTTGTGGGTCCTCTCCCCTTCAGCTAAGCTGCACACTAGCCGCCATCTTGGAACTCCACTGTCATTTTTTTCAACCTAAATGTTAGCTGTGGAAGCTTTCTTATCTGGTACAAGAGTATTTTTACTTGCAATGTCTTTTACTAAAACTTAAAAGTCTTATTTAAGAAAATATTTTTGGAGTAATAGAATACAGCATTGAAAAATTATAGCCAGCATTTGCTTATGCAAATTTTTGCATGTGATATATGTACATACATTTGAACATGTGCATGCATGTGCCCTTGTTTGTCTATATGGAGGCCAGAGGTTGATGTCATGAGCTACGTATCTTGTCTTTTAAAACATATTTCCACACTGAACCCAGAGCTCAATGATATTAGGATTTGTCCAGCAAGCTCTGGTAATCTACTTGTCCATTGCTCTTTTTCCCAGGACCCGAGTTCCAGGCATCCAAACAATGCTTGGCTGAACTCCGGCCCTAGTATTTCACAGTGAGCATTTTATCAACTGAACCATCTCCCCATTTTCTTACATTACATTTCTGCTGAATCCTTTCTACTGTGTGAATAGCGATATTTGACAAATGAGTGAATCAGCTTCAGATATGTGTTATGAAATAAAAATTTATCTGGTTGTCTTAGGCAGATATGGCTATGAATGTTACCATAGAAGAGTTACAGTTATAGGTCGGGGTGTGAAAAAATACTGCCGGCTACATACAGTGTTTCCAGACTCTGGTAACACAATATCATAAGTTCCATGCATTCAACTACAGTTGTCACAAAATGAAGTTTTGTTTTTGGATATTTTCCTAGAAGAAAAAGCTTCAGATGATCTCATTTGGACATTTCTCATAAATAAATTTTAGCTTACGTAGTCATCTTCAGTGATCTTCCAGTTGACCACGTGTCTTTGAGAGTTGGCATTGTGATAAAGTTATAAATTCAATGATGAATTTTGGAAGTATCTTTTATTGTCACTGTTGCAATAAGCTGTAACTGAGACAAAATTTTCACATCCATGACAGCCACATACATAGCTTCTTCTTCTTATTATTATTATTAATAATAATATTATCATTGTTATTATTATTTTATAATGTATTTGCTTTGTATCTGTTGTAGCCCCTTCCCTCCCTTTTCCTCCCCTATTCCATTCCCCTAGTCCAATGGTAGAGAAAGTCTTCCTCCCCTACTGTTTGACCCTAGCCTATCAGATGCCATTAGGACTGTCTGGATCCTCTTCCTCTGTTGGCTGTCTGGGTTGCCCCACCACGAAGAACTAATCAAGGAGTAGGCAACTGAGTCCATATCTGACACTATCTTTTCTCCCCTTACTAGGAGACCCAGAATGAGACTGAGCTATCTATAGGCTACATCAGAGTAAAGGATCTATGTCCTCTCTAGACATGGTCTTTGATGAATCAGTCTCTGCAGTCCTTGATGGGCCCAGCATTTTTGTCTTTGTTGGTCTCCATGTAGATCTCCTATTCCCTATGGGTCCTTATAGTTCTCCCTTCTTCCATAAGACTCCTTGAGCACTGACCAGTTTGGCTGTGAGTCCCTGTATCTGCTTTGCTCCCCTGCTTGTGGAGTTTTTTAGAGGGGATCTGTGTAGATTCCCATCTTATTCCCTCTCTTCTACTGTTTCTGGTATCTATCCTGTTTTCCCTTCTGAATTAGAATTAAGTAAAACCTGTTGGTACCTCCTTGTTGTTTAGCTGCTTTAGGTCTGTAGATTTTAGTATGTTTATCTTATATTATATGGCTAATATCCACTTTCAAGTGAGTATATACCATTGTGTCTTTCTGGATCTGGGTTTCCTCACTCATAATGATCTTTTCTAGCTCCATCAAATTGCCACCAAATTTCTTGATTTGTTTTTAATAGCTGCAAAGTATTCCACTGTGTAAATGTACCACAATTACTGAGACAACTTCCTGAAAAGAACAGCAAGAGCTCAGGCTCTAAGATCAACAATCACTAAATGGGACCTCATGAAACTGAAAAGCTTCTTAAAAGGACAAGGTCAAAGAAAAAAATGAAAACCTACACATTGGGAAAACATCTTTATCAACTTTATATCTGACAGAGGGCTAGAATGAATAATACATAAACAACTCAAAAAATGAAACACTAACAAACAAAGTAATTCAATTAAAAAATGAATTAATTGTCCTGCTAGGCCACAGAGGAGAACTTTGCAACCAGTCCTGAAGATGCCTGATAAAACGGTCAGATGAAAGGGGAGGAAGTCCTCCCCAATCAGTGGACTTGGAAAGGGGCAGGGAGGAGATGAGGGAGGGAGGGTGTGGGAGGGAATGAAGGAGTGGGATACAGCTGGATACAGAGTTAATAAAATGTAGCTAATAATAAAAATAAAAAAGAAGAAAAAATGGGGTTCAGAGCTAAATAGAGAATTCTCAACAAAGAAATATTAAATAGAGGAGAAACACTTAAATGCCAATGTCCTTAGTCATCAGGGAAATGTAAATCAAAACAACTCTGAGATTACATCTTACACCCATCAGATTGGCTAAGATAAAAAGTTCTAATCGCTATCCTTTATTATATGGCTAATATCTGTTTATAAGTGAGTGTATACCAAGCCTGTTTTTCTGATTCTGGGTTACCTGACTCAAGATGATCTCCTTCAGTTCCATCTATTTGCCTGAAAATTTCATGATTTCCTTGTTTTTAATAGCTGAGTAGTATTCCATCGTATAGATGTACCACAATTTCTGTATCCCTTACTCAACTGAGGGACATCAAGTTGTTTCAGAGTCTGGCTATTACTAATAAAGCTGCTATGAATATAGCTGAGCAAATTTATACACTCACTTATAAGTGGATAAGTGATAAGTGGATAAGTGGATAGCTGAGTAATACAGGATAGCCATCTACAGACCTAAAGAAGTTAATCAACAAAAAGGACCCTAAGAAGGATGCTTAAATGTCATTCAGAATAGCAAAGAGGATAGACACAAGAAGCATTGGAAGAGAGTAAACAGGATGGAAGCATACTCTAGAGGGTCCTCTGAAAAGAGCCACCCAACAGGGGTTCAAAGGAGATGTTGAGACTCATGGCAGGGCACAGGGAGTCTTATGGATGAAGAGAAGAGTAGGAATAGAGAGACATGGAGGGGACAGGAGCCCTACAAGAAGACCAACAAAGCTAAAAATCCTGAGCCTAGAGAATGATGGACTAACAGAAGACTATGCATGGAGAGGACCTAGACCCGCCTATTCAGATGTGGCAGATTGGCAGCTCAGTTTCTATGTAGATCTCTGAGTGAGGGGAGCAGGGGCAGCCTCTATCATGAACTCAGTTGACTGCTCTTTGATCACTCATCCTTGGTGATGTGGCCTTGCCAGGCCATGGAGGAAGAGGATCCAAGCAGTCCTGATGAGACATAACAAGCTATGGGTAGATGGCAATAGTGAAGAACTCTCCCTTTCAGTGGACTAGGGGAAGAGGATGAGAGGAAGAGGGAGGGAGGTTGGGACTGGGGGTAGCTAAGGGAGGAGGTTTCAATTGGGATATAAAATGAATAAATTGTAAAGAAAAAAATTAAAATTAAAAAATTCAAATGACTACACATTCTGGGTGTGGAGAAAGGAGAACCCTCCTCCATTGCTCCTGGGTTGTAAACTTGTACAACCACTTTGGAAATCAATGTGGCTCTTTCTCAGAAAACTGGGAATAGCGCTTCCTCAGTACCCAGCTGGCTCACTCCTGGGCATATATCTGAAAGATGCTCAACCATAATACATGACAAGGATTCTTGCTCAGCTACATTCACAGCAGCTTTATTTGTAAAGCCAGAATCTCGAAACAAACTAGAGGTCCCACAGCTCATTCTTTATGATTCAGGTAAAGGTGATATGTGGCTGAGATGATGCTGAAAAGGAAACCTTGGTTTGTTCTATATGCAGTATATGATTTTTATAGCAATAAGTGGAAGTCATGTAAATGGAGTCAGTGTGAAAAAGAAAAAAAACTGTTCTTCCCACAGATCAGTTCAGAAAAATTCTAGGGGCTGATGTTGACAAGCACAAATCAAGACATGAGATGCCTGTAGTCTTCATATACTGTTGATAGAACTTCAGAGTAGTACAGTTACATAAAAAAAATAGTGGCAGTTTCTCACAGAGATGAATTCTAGTGTATGCCACCATTCATACAAACATTAAATATATGTGTATATATATATATATGTGTGTGTGTGTATGTATATATATATATATATATATATGTATATGTATATATATGTATATATATATATATATATATATATATATATATATATATATCAAGCCCAGAGTTCAAATAATTCATTATCAGGAAAATAAAAAGCACCCAATACATTCTTCAGCTACTGAATAAATAACTTCCTTCTTTTATTCTGATATTGGGACATTATCCAGCCATAAAAATCTAAATTCATTGATATATCACAAAATCATTAAATAAGATAAAGTAAGCCCATATCTGAAACATCACCCTGTTTGCTCGATGCTGAGGCTTTGACAACGGGATATTTTTCAAAGTAGCCCTGCTCCATCCTCAGTCAGGGGCAAGTAGTTCATATCTGTGTAACAGAGGTAGTCTTCCCTCTTCCAGCTCTGGTGCTTCAGCTTCTCAGTGAAACTCTCCAGACCTTAGTCCTAGCATTGAGATTTCCTTAGTGTTTTTGCTTCAACCTTAGACTTAACCATTATATCTTGTGGTTAAACACTGGTACAAGCTGTGACATTAACACTGTGTCTGTATAATGTCCTCAAAAGCTGAAACAGATAAAAGTGGCGGTTCTGGCTGAGCAATCACCTTCACAAGTCACCCTTTCTTCCTTCTAGCAGCTTTGGAGCCTCCTCTTTCTCTCCATTAGCAGTGAGGCTTCAGAACAAGGCGGATTGCTCTCTGTCACACAAGAGAAGCATGCTGCTTCACAGCAGAACTAGGTATGTAAAATCCTGTGTCGACAGGAGGCCTTCCATTGTCCTTTCCATGTTACTGCTTTCCACCTGAGGTCCCCGTGAAGACACATGATGGAGATACTGTATTTGGACACCTTTCTTGCACTTTGGGGACTCCAGAGGTTCCCAGGAATCAGGACTCTGAGAATTTAGTCAAGCTTCTGTTTGTCTCATGGTTTTCTTTTATGGATCAGAGCATACATTCTGCTTCTTAGTGTTCACAAATCCCAACAGCCTTTAGAACTCAAATAGCCTGTTTCACATTTGCAACTCTGATAAAATAAAAATATGCTTTCAAAGAGCCATATATTGGAAATTAAATGTTGCTGATGATCGGAAACATGCGAGTTTAACTTTTGCTTCTTTTCAAGTGACATTTTTCCTGTCATGATTTGTGTATATTATTTTTGTCTATTCCTATTCATATAATCATTAAGAGATAGAAAATAGTCATAAATATATCTTTAATCTGTTTAAAGTAGTTCTCTAGCAATTCATTTTTTAATTGTGATTTTTATACTATTAACCCTTCTGGATTGTCATCTTTTAAGAAAATTATTTTTATTACTTTAATTTGTTTTGAAATGTATCTTCTGCTTAATACTGCATTATTTTGATCAAGTTTTGGCAAATAATTAAAAATAGTTACTATTATTCAGTACAATTTTTGTTTTTATTAATTATATTAAAAGAGATTTTCTTCAATTTTTGTGAATTTTTGATATAAATTTTTCATTTTTTATATTAATTATAGTTTATTTGCTTTGTGTCCCAGCTGTAGCCCCCTTCCTCATTTCTTCCCAATCCAACCCTCCCTACCTCATCTCCTCCTTGCCCCTCTCTAAGTCCACTTATAAGGTAGGTCCTCCTCCACTTCCATCTGACCCTAGCTTATCAGGTCTCACCAGGACTGGCTGCAAAATCCTCCTCTGTGGCCTAGCTAGGCTGCTCCTCCCACAGGGCCTGGGGAGGTCAAAGAGCTAGCCATAGAGATCATGCTACAGACAGACCCTGTTGCCCTTACTAGGACGCTTGGATACCGAGCTGCCATGGACTAGGTCCAAACAGAGGTTCTAGGTTATATCCATGCATGGTTCCTGGTTAGAGAATCATTCTCAGACAAGCCCCTGTGCCCTGATATATTTGGTCCTTGGGGAGTTCTCTCCAGGTCTTATTAACTCTCTCTTCTTTCATGTGATTCTGTAAATGTCTGTTAGGTCCATTTGATTCATGACCTCTGTTAGAGATACTGTTTCTTTGTTTAATTTCTGTTTTGTTGACCTGTCCTTTGTTGAGAGTGGGGTGTTGAAGTCTCCCACTATTAGTGTGTGGGGACCTATGTGTGGTTTAAGTTTTATCAATGTTTCTTTTACAAATGTGGGTTCCCTTTTATTTGGGGCATAGATGTTCAGGATTTTGATGTCTATCAAAAACTATTCTTAAGGATACTAATAAAATAAAATATAATAAGATAAAACAAAACCTAACACATCAAAATAAAATGAAGCAAACAGATATTAAAAAAGCCCAAGAATACGCACAAACACTCAGGAATCCCATAAAAACACTAAAATATAAGCCAGTTTATAAAATATATTTAAATGATTTACCTGTAGATTAAGAACAGAGAAAACGTAACTAAATTAAAATAAGATAAAATTTTAAAGTTATATATATATATATATATATATATATATATATGTATACGTATATATTTGTATATGTACATATATTCATGCTCTGACACAACATTGTAAGGCAAGGAACATCTAAACATGCCATTTAGTTCTTTGTGTGTTGGCCATCTACTGATGGTTCTTCCTATTACCCTTAAGGGTAGTTAGTTTTCCCAGCTTGTGAGATTCCCCTGAAAATAAGCTTAATTTTCATTTTTAAGTGGTTTTCAACTGTTAAGAAAAGGGGAACATGTCCATTTCTTCTTTCAGTTCAAGGTCCCATGTAGTGCAAACTTCTGCAGGTCCTGTGCAGCTTCCTCAGTCTCTCTGATTTCAAATTTTTGATCATGTTGATTTAGAAGGCCTGATTTATTTATCTATTTATTTATTTGTTTGTTTGTTTGTTTGTTTGTTTGTTTAGTATACTCCATCCCATCTGTCTCATATACCGTATCTTCCTCCTCTTCCTTTAGGCCTGAAAGGAAGGATTTGATGGAGACATCCCATTTAGGGTTTTGTTTTCACAAGATATCTAATTTTCTGCATAATTCTGTGGGTCTCTGTTTTTTTCCCTGAAAAAGGAAGCTCCTCTTGATGGCTGAGCACTGATGGATGAATATAGCAGAATGTCAATAGGAGTCAATTTTACTGCTACCTTTTTTTTTTTTTTAATAGTTTTGAGTTTTAGCTTAGGTTCCATGCTAAATCATCTCAGGTTCTTGGCATTGTTGGAAATGGGTTCTGTTCCATCTTATAGAGTAGATCTTAAGTCAAATCAGATATTGGTTGTTTAAGAATATAGTCTGTGCCATCATACATTAGCACATTTTGCAAGCAGTACACATTTGTAGGTCAAAGGGTTTATTGCTGGGTTGTGTTTATGTTTCTCCTTTGGTAGAATGAAGTGTAATATCTTGTAGCAAAGATGGTAACGTGTAGGGGTGAAAGCATCAGATTGACTTCTCCATGTGCAATGCATTGTACACATATCGTCTCCAGCAATAGAGCCCTGTTGTTTGTTTGTGGGAAGCAACCTATAATCTCGCTAACAGCCTGTGTTGTTTGGGAATTTCTATAAAACCCTTTTGGCCAACAGGTCAATTAGATATAACTCTATCCTCAGAGTGGAAGTCTCATTCAGTGACAGGCCTCTGTTTCTCCCATTATAACTTCATTTAGATCACCTTCTCATATGTAAATATCTCAGGAGGCTTTTACTGTGTTAGGTTTCCATACTACTTCTCCAGTGGTCTTTACTTTTAGCTGTGTCTTTCCATACTCCATCCATTGTCCTCCTCTCTCTTCCTCCTCTTTGCTTGATTCCATGACCCCATCCATACATAAGTGTCAATTCTATTTCTGTTTCTTAATAATATTTATCTATCACCCCAGTCCCTTACCCTAAACCTTACTTCTGTGGTCCCATGGACTATAGATGGGTTTTGATTGTCTTAACAGCTAATATCCAATATATATGAATATATATAATATATATGAATGCAGACCAGATTTTTCTCACTGGGTCTGGGATATTTCACTTAGGATGTTTTTATTTCTTTGTTGTTTTTTTTTTGTTTGTTTGTTTTGTTTTTTGTTTTTTGTTTTTCCCTAAGTTTCATCCATTTACCCCTGAATTTCATGTTTGGTTTTTATTTTTTCTTTTTAATGTTTAAGTAATACTCCATTTTGTAGATCTATCTCTTTTTCTTTATTCATTCTTCTGTTGAGGGACATGAAGGTTGTTTCTAATTTCTGGCTATTCTGAGTACAGCATCAATGAACATGTTTGAGAAAATGTCTCTGTTGTAGGAAGATGTGTCCTTTGTGTATATGTCCAATAGTGGTATAGCTGGATCCTGAGATAGATCAATTCCCATCTAACTTAGAAACTGTCACACTGATTTCCATAGTGGCTGTACACATTTACATTCCCACCAGTAGTATATCAGAGTTTCTCTTACTCTACATCCTCTCCAGCATGAACTGTCACTTTTTTTTTACCTTAGCCCTTCTCATGGGTTTAAATGAAATCTCAGAGTAGGGTATTAATTATGGATGTGTTTGATTTCTTCTTTCTGCAGATATACAGTTTGACCGGCAACATTAGTTGAAAATACTTTTTTCAGTCAGTATATTTTACCTTTTTTTCTTAATAAAGATTAGGTGTCCATAGATACATGAATTTATGTCTGAGATGTCAAATCAATTCCACTGATCATCATTCTGTTGACTGCTGCTTTGGGTGAATGATGGTGTCCCTGTTTCATGCTGAAGATTTTCAATTTCATGAGGTCCTGTTAAATATTTGTTACTCTTATTGCCTGTACTAATGGTGTTCTGTTCAAAGAGTCTTAGCTGTTCAGGGAAAATCTCAAGGTGAGGGTCATTGTGCATATTTATTCTGTGTATGCAAACAAATTTGATACAAATGTTTATATCTCCAAGGATGGTGCAGTAGAAGCAAGAAAGACATATTCACTCATGTAAAACAAGGTTCATCAGGGCAGAGGTCGGATAACCATATTAAATGTCATACTTTCATTGATTAAACATTTTACTGTGTGGAAATGTGATTAATTACATGTCAAAATTACCTGAAGGTGATAGTAAATGCAGTATAATTTAATGCCTGAATTTCTTAATGAATTAACATGTTATTAAAAAAAAAAACAGTTTCTTCATTAAGTCTGCCAAATATGTATCTTAACTGTTGTCCTGAAGAGCCTTCACGGTCCATGGAGTTCTTACATTAGAGACAGCATTGCTGCACCTGCCATGTAGTTTTCAAGTTTTCACACATACCATTGGAGCCTGGAGACCTCTTAAAAGCTGTCAGTTTGAATTTTCTATTTTATCAGTGCTGTACATGCATCATTCAATAAATTCTATTTTTATTCAACTTCACCTTCTAATTTTCCTTTTCAGAGTTATAAGTACAGGAAAATATTTCAAAATGAAAAATTAATCTTTAAGTTAATAAGGGCAATAAATAATTGTGTGTGTGAGAGAGAGTGTGAGGGATGAGCAATTATAAAGAGTGCTACTAGCCTTTCAAATTAGTTTTACCTCTTCTTCCTCTTCTGCTTCCCCTTACACATGAATGTTATGAGTTGTTTGTCAGTTTTTTTTTATCCATGTGTGTGTATCAGAATTCTTGAAATCCAAGGTCTCTTACATGCAAACAATTACTCTATACTGACCTATACCAACAGCTCTGCTTTATAATTGTTTTCAAATGTTGTAGTATAATTCTCCTTTTCTTAATTCAGACTAAGCAAAAATAGAATTATACTACAATATTTTGTTAGATTACATTGAACTTAATTTATATTTTATTCCTCATTTAAAAAATAATTATCTGCCCATAGCTTGTTAAGTCTCATCATTACTGCCTGGATCCTCTTCCTCCATGGGCTGGCAAGGCCACATCACCAGGGGAGAGTGATAAAAGAGCAGTCAACTGAGTTCATGATAGAGGCAGCCCCTGCTCCCCTCACTCAGAGATCCACATGGAGACTGAGCGGCCAATTGGCCATATCTGAGCAGGGGATATATGCCCTCTCTATGCATGATCCTCCATTGCTGCCTCAGTCTCTGCAGGAGGTGAAGAGGGAGGGCAGGACTGGGGGAGTTGAGGGAGGTGGCTCCAGTGGGGAAATATAATGAATAAATTGTGAAGAAAAAAAATAATTAAAAAATAATTTTCTGATCAGTTGTTTTTACTACAATATGTAACAGTCTGTGAGACAGGACTAGAATAGATTTCACCAATGAAAGGGGGATGGGTAGGATTGGGGACGAGAGGGAGCAAATTCAGAATCCCCCAGCCAAACATTAGGCAGATCTCTTGGGAGTCCTGTGGAGGAGCAGGAGTCAGGATCAGGACTGGAGGAAAGAGAGCAGTGAGGGACACCACAGAACGGAACAACAAATGCAATGGCTGGAATTCATGGGAGCTCGCTGGGACCAGGGAACCTGTAGAGATCTGACCTAGGTCCTCTGTGTTTACGTTTATGGCTGAGTAGCTTGGTTCTGAGTAGCAGCAGTTCTTGTGGGATTCCTAATAGCGAGAATGGGAGTTTTCTTTGATTCTTTGGCCTACTTGTGGGACCCTTCTTATTCTACTGGGTTGCCTCATCCTGCCTTGGTATGATGGTATGTTCCTGAGCTTACTGAAACTTGTTATGCATATTTGGTTGATATACCTGGGAGGTCTACACTTTTTTGAGGGGAAATAAGGACAGTGTGGATCTGGACAAAAGGGAAAGTGGAAGTGGAGAGATTAGGGAGAGGGGAGAATGGGAAACTGAAATTGGGATATAATATATGAGAAAAGAATGAAAACAAAAAGTAACAATTAAAATTATCTAATTATGTGGTCAATTGTTGTAACTCTAATATGATACAGCCTGTCAGATCAGCATGACATGTATATATTACTTTTCCATGAATGTTTAAATTGTTGAATAGCATTCTTATATGTACTTATGTATTTATATCAGTAAATATGCAAATATACAGAAATTTCTCTGGGACATATACACATGCATGGTTTTGTTAAGTAAAAGGAATGCATATCTAATTTTTAAGCTTTAGCAAACTATTTTATTAGAGTCTATATTAAAGAAACTTTTTATAGCACTAAATGATATTATACACTGACCTACATTATTCTTAGCCATGCAGTTCATAGTTTTATTTAATTTTTTTTTGTCACAGCTGGTGGATCTATGTTTTCAAAAAGAGTACTAAAAATCAAAAGTATCCAAAGCTGGATATACCATGATTGATAATTGCCTTCAAATTCTTGCATGCTTATAAGGAGAGAATCACCCTGTTTGTTCATTAATCTCCCTATAGCATAATGTAATATATAGCAGAATTATAATTCTATTCATTTTCTTAGCATTCTTTACAGTTTTATTTTTTTAGTTACGTGATGTGGGGTGGGAAGGGTTTATGCACATAACTTCAGGTGCCCAAGGACACAGAGATCCCCAGGAACTGAGGTCATAGGGAATTGCTATCCCCCTGTGTGGCTGCTACAACCTGATCCCTGGAAGAGTAGTATGACATCTTAAGTATTAAGTCATGTCCCCAGCACTGTAAATGTTCAAAATTTGCAAGCCCATCACTGCAAATGGGCTTTCTCATGTATGTTTGCCACTTGAGTATCCTTTTCATGCAAAGCGTATGATTACGTTTTTGTCTGTACTACTTTGATTTGTGGCAACCCATTATCGGTTGTTAATATTCATCTTGATGGATGATATTACTGTGGGTATTTACTCAACATCCGCCACTTTCTTCTTCAGGTAACTCTCAGTGTCTTCCGATCCTGTTATTAAGCTTAAGTAGATAATACACACATATACAATATGTATATACACGCATATCTACATATAAATACATATATTTTTATTCATGCTCTTCTGTATCTTGATTAAGTGGTCATTTCCATATCAAGATCAAGAACAAAGATGTCAATGCTACCTACCTTCTAGGACATTTATAGAGTATCTGATTGTGGTACTGATGATCACACATCTCTCAACTGAGACTTTCCTGGCATCATGTCATCTTGCAAAATTACCACTATTATAACATTTCAAGAATAGCCTGTCCTCACTGACTTTTAACCCCCTTACCATTACGGAGTTCTCACTTAAAGCTGTAGCCTGGATAGCTGTAGAGGTTCTAGTGTTGGTCCAAAGTGAAATGAAGAAATTCCTTTTAAAGATTTCCAGTGAAACAAAGCCTCCTTATGTAAGATACCTGAAATTCAAGCTCAGATTTGCTGTGATTGACACATAGTCCTTAAGGAAAATTGTCTTTGTTCCTTAGATATTTTCATACATATTTTATATGCTATTTTCTTTTAATCTTTGCCTGTACTTTCTCCTTATTTTGTCATTGTGATGAATTTAAGAAATAATTATATTGAACAGACACATTTTACTGCAGTTAGTAAAAAATTTATTCAAAGTGTGATGGCACATAATGTCAGCTTGGTTAGTTTACAGCACTGCTTTAGTCTCTTAAACATTAGTCAAAGTTTTGTTATTAAGGGATATTGTAAATATGGTCACTCTCCATAACTCATTGCCTTTTTTTAGACTATGCAATTCAATTATTAGTTTTATCAGTTATATTAATTGTATAAAATGATGGCTTTGGTTATGTCATTTTTACATATATGTGTATGTATTTTGCTTACACAGCATAACATATTTTTGTCCTATTCTCTTCTTTATCCTGTTAATTCCTTCCTTATTGATTACAGTTTGCAATTTAGTCAAGCCTGGTCTAACCAATAATAAGTCATTATAACAACAGAAATTTAGGGAAAAGTCAGTCTGTCTACAGACTGCAGCAGAAATTCTTGTATGAGATACGTGCCTGTTACCCATTTTATGTATTTCATGCTTTTTAATTCTACAATTGCATACAGTCTATTGATCAATATGAAGGCTGATTTTTCCACCATGACTGTTCTGCTCATTGGCACTATAAGCATGTGATTTGAGATGTCATTTCAACACCCTGGTTTCTTTTCTTTAAATATGTCATGTAATAGCCTCTGGATAATTCAGTGTTTCTATCAACTGTTTAGTTTTCTAGAAACTCTGATGTTGTTTCCACAGTGACTGTAACACTTCATATTTCTACCATGCTGTGCAAGTGTTTCATTTTCTCCATCTATTTACCAGTACCTAGTAGCTTATCTGTTTAAAACTGTTGATTCTAACAAATGGTGGATTGAATCTGAATTTTTTTATTTTTTAAGGTTAGTGCTACTGGACTGTTGATGTAGTCACACATTTTTTTGGCATTTGTATATTTGTATTTCTTTTTTTTTTTTCTTTTTGAGAAAAGTTTTGAAATAAGGTAAATTTAGTGTTTTCTCCCTTACTGTTGGGTTGAATTCCTTATATACAGTACACACTAGTCTCTATCTTTTGCAAATATGTCCTTCCATTCTGTAGGTTATTTTTTCATTCTATAGATTACCTGCTTTGTATAAGCCATGGCTTTGATGTGGTTTTACTTGTCTATTATGCTTTTCTCCCTGCGATGGTCAGTATTGATGGTCAGTGTGACTGGATCTAATATAAGCCTCTGAATTTGTCTGTGAGAAATAATCTGGATTGAAATAGGGGAACTGAACCTAAATGTGAGTGGCATGATTGTAAAGACTGAAGTCTAATACTGTATAAGGATTATAACTGTATAAGAGACAGTTGTCTGTCCATAAACATCAGTTCCTCTTATCTTTATGCAAGGGGCCCTTCTTTGCTCAGCCTGATAGTGGAGCAAGCCAGAATGGAGTATGAGTCTCTGCATCACGCCTGGAATGTGGTACTGTGCATTTTTTATCTTGAATCAGAGACAAGACTTTCGTTTTGGTCCATTGGTATCAGTTGATGCATTGTAGTGCATATTTCCATCTTTTCCACCACAGGCAGAGCCCTGCGATGTTCTCTCTGAACCTAGGGCAAGTGTGGCATAGACAGTTGTTCACTCTTTTTTTAAACCCATTTTATTTGCAACATTTATACCTCCACCTCCTTTCCACCAACCCTTTAACGCTAGATAAAAGAGAGAAGGTGAGTGGGGCGAGAAGGCTCAGATCCCTTTACTTCTCCTGGCTGTACAGGTCGCCTGGTTCTTTTGGGGGCTATACCAATCTCTGTCAACAGCAAACACAGCATGCCATCAAAACGTTTCTCTCTTTATCTGTCTTCTCTAAGATCCCTCACCATCTATTCCTGGTCTTTCCAAATTGCCACCCTTCTCTTTATATCCCAGAGAGTCCTAGCCAACACGTCTCCATGCTGCATGAGGCACAAGGCAGGCTGTTAGCAGCTGGTAAAGACCATGCCCTGCAGGAGGCAATTACTAACTGTGGAAAAACTAAAGCCCAAACTAAAATCCCACAGTTAGGATTATAACAGAAACATATTTACATAACATAACTGAGTTTTTAAAGAAAATAAGCTTCCATTACAGACAATGTAACTCTGTCCATCATGCCCTGTCTGGCTGTCTATGTCTGCTTTTACTGCCTTGTTTTATAGTTTCTATTCTGGTTGTCTCTGTATGTCTTTAACATGACTTATGGATGTGTAGTTAGTATGATGACTATAGAAGAAGTATGGTAGTTAGTGTGTAGTTAGTATGGTTTCTATAAAGGAAGAAGTGCTGGAAAGTCTCATCTGCCATCTAACTGATAACTCAATAGTTATAGTATTATAGTAATTTTCTGCAAATCTAATCTTCTAATATAAAAATTAAATTTATATATTAAGATGATGTGATTATATTTTTAACTATTCACCAGTATTTATGATCTTTTTGTTATTACTTTTTCATAATTTATTCATTATATATCCCAATTGAAGACCCCACCCTCAACTCTGCCAATCCTAAACTCCCTCCCTCTTCCCCCTATCACCTTCCCCTAGTCCACTGAAAGGGGGACTTCTCTGTTATTGCCATCTGCCCATAGCTTGTTAAGTCTCATCAGGACTATTTGGATCCTCTTCCTCTGTGAGCTGGCAAGACTGCGTCATCAGGAGTGAGTGATCAGAGATTAGTTAATTGAGTTTATGACAGAGGAAGCCCCTTCTCCCCTCACTGAGAGATCCACATGGAGACTGAGATGCCAGTGGACCACATCTGAGCAGGGGTTCTAGAATTAGAAGAGATCATCCTGAGTGAGCTAACCCAGAAACAGAAAGACAGCCATGGTATACACAGTAATAAACGGATATGAGCCGTATAATATAGGGCAGGCATCTACAGACCTAAAGAAGCTAAATACTAAGAAGGACCCTAGGGAGGATGTTTCAGTCTCATTCAGAATGGCAAATAGGATAGACAGCAGAAGCCGTGGAAGAGAGGAAACAGGATGGGAGCCCATTATAGAGGGTCCTCTGGAAGGATTCACCCAACAGGGCTTGAAGCACATGCTGAGACTCAGTCTTTGGGCAAAATGCAGGGAATCTTATGGAGGGAGAGAAGGTTGGGATTAGAGGGACATGGAGGGGACAGGAGAACAAGGAGAACAACAACACTAAAAATCTGAGCCAAGAGGGTCCTGCAAAGACTGATGCACCAATGGAGGGCCATGCACGGAGAGGACCTAGACCTTCACATATTTATGGCATTTTCAATGGCTGTGTTTTGTCTACCCTTTCAGTTTCCTTATGTATCCCATTACTTACTCTGTTGTTAATAACCATGAGCTGGTTACACAGTCTGCACATAGTGTTATTTTCTTTCCTTTCTATTTCTGCATCTTGTAATTGCATAGTGAAAACAATCTCTAATAAAACAAATGTAGGCATAGCAGAGAAGATGCTAGTATATCTCCTACCATACATTGCATGATCCCAAAGATTATCATTAATTTCAAATGGAATGCTAAAATAAGACATGCTGGAAAGCATAAGTTCAGTGTGCGTATCCAGAAAAGAAGGATAATTTTAAACTGTGCTAACAGGAATAGCAAATAATCTCAATATGGAGATTTAAAGTCGAATGGTCCCTATAGACTCCCGTGTGTGAATGCCGGACCCATAGCGGGTGACAGTATTAGGAAATGTGACCTTGTTGGAAAAAGAGTGTCATTGTGGGCCTAGGGTGGCAGCCTCCTACTGCTGCTTGTGGATCGAGATGTAGAACTCTCAGCTCCTTCTCCAGCACAATGTTTTTCAGCACACTGACATGTTTCCTGACATGACGGTAATGAACGAAACCTTTGAAGCTGTAGGCCAGCCCCAATTAAGTGTTTTCTTTTATTTTAAAACAGTTGCTGTGATCATGGTGTTTCTTCACAGAAATACAACTCTAAGACACTCAGTATACAGTTTTAAGTTATGTAAGGGCTTTTCATTTGATTTGAATAGTCAGTCTTTGTTCGTCATTTTGTCATGTCACAGTTGGTCTTAATAGGTTCTGAGTTACAGGAGACACGGAAAATCATTTTAAATCTGTATGGTCAACAAGCAATGGACTTCCACTATTGGGAGGATTCTGGATTGGTGGTGGCAGTCATCCTATTTGATTGTGCTATAATTTGCCTTGTGCAAGGCTGGGTGGGAAGATCAGGGTATTGCCATCTGTAATTCAGCACTGAGAGAGCCCGTGGGAGTGAGATCAAAAAGGTAAAGGATAACCTGTGTGAAGTAGCAATAACCAGTCTTAAAACACAAACCCACAAACAGAAAACGAAACAAAAATATTTAACAATAAATCTTGTGAGTTATGCTGTCTGTAATGAAAACTATATACAATACACTTCTGATAAATTTTCAGGAAATAGCAGTGAATCAAGAAAAAGACACACATGTATGCCTACAGGCAACCTTATGGAAGCACTGAGGAAATTGAAGTCCCATCTTCTCAGATGACTCTAGCTTATGTCAAGCTGACTAAAACTAGCCAGAACACTGAGTCTCAATATTTTAAAGAATATTGAAGAAGAAATATACGCACAGAAATAGATCATTTCCTTGGTGTAGAAAACTTGCTGTGTAGTACAATATCTTTTTGTAGTCATACTTTTTCTCTAAATGGTATCTTCACTGAGATATTTTATGACATGGGACATTATTTTGTGTCTTTTGTCAACAATCTGTCTAGCATTGAGGAGTTATAGTTCTCTGACCTGAAAACAAGGGCAGAAGAAATAGAGGAAATTATTAAAATATGCCATCTAAAGCCAGCCCCATAACATCATTTTACTATAAGGACACTGATTTTAAAATCTAATGTCAATTTCATTCAAGACTAAACAAGTAGTGAACACCGGAATGTGAATTTTCTATCAACACATATTCCCCAAGATTGAATAAAGGTTAAACTAATAAGGCATATACTTGAAGGTTGCTATTAAGTTGAAATGAGGTAATATTAGTGTTTACTATATTTCAATAAGTATAAGGCCCCAGTGGCATTTTTCTCTTCAAAATTTAAATTGCTTTCACTATGAGGATTTTTAAAGTAGCCTCTGTATTCGCAAGTCTTTCAACTGGATTTGAATATGTATGTGCACGTGCATGTTTTAGTCATTTATAACAATTTATTTGAAATAGGTATTTTTCTCCCTTGAAACAAGATTGATAAGCTTTGGTGTAGTAGTTCTCACGGCCGGCACTAAGAAACAACACCACCTTAGTTAAGCTACATGGCTTTGATATCTGAAGGGACCCAAGGGGTTGCATGCAAGTATCAAGAGTTCCTGGAAGATTTGCTTCTGTGCTTATTCATGTCCCTAGCAAATGTGGTTCATGGTAACTGAAAGACAAATACTGTCTTGTCTACTGAAACTTAATTCATAACTTCTAGAACCCACCATATTTAGTCGCTTATGGGTGTGTTTTGCCAATTACAATCCAGAATGTGGGAGTGGTCCCTCAATCTGTGTGTTGCTGTGTTCTGTGCTGCCTTGTCCCTGATTTTCAGAGTGCTATGGCTAATTTCTGTCCAAATGGCTGATGTTCCAATTCTGACAAACCTGATTTCGCCTGCAAACTTGACTCCATACACAAACATATGTGTGTGTGTGTGTATATATGTATATGTGTATACACACATACATATGTATATGTGTACACACACACACACACAAACACACATACATATATATATATATATATTAGACCACATTGGAATGTGGACATCTTTGGGCATGAAAATTTGCTTGCCCAAAATCTAAAACGACAATGGAAAATCTAGTTTCTTCCATAAAATTTAGGGTAAAGTGATAATGATTATGATATCAGGAAGTACTAGTGTGTTGTGATTTTGAATTTTAATTCTCCTAATCGACTGAGAACTGCAAATGGAGTAGTTATTTAAGTATACATCTTTTTTTGCCTACAATTCTTGTAAACTGGAGTCATCACATTATAGTATAATTTTATCAATTGAGTAATAATTCAACCACTGGTATGTTTTAGATTCTAAATGAGGAATATTTATAACAGTAATTTCTAAAACTATGCTCAAGGTAAAGATGCTGAAATTGTCTTTTCTTATTCAGAGTAAAGTATGAATTCTGGCTGTTATATAAGTGAGGAGTTTTGGGGTGATTTCTTAGATTAGAAAGAAAAACTTACCCAGGGTTCTTCTTGCTGGTCAGAAGGAAGGGGAGGAGGATCTCCCCTATCAGTGAACTTGGGAAGGGGCATAGGAGGAGATGAGGGAAGGAGGGTGGGTTTGGGCGAGAAAGAGGGAGAGGGCTACAGCTGGGATACAAACCAAATAAAATGTAATTAATTTTAAAAAGAAAGAAAAATTTTGCTATCATCACTAAACACACCCTTCTATAAATGTACAGAACCCAGAAAGAAATAAATACCCAAAGTTGCTTAAAATTTGTATTATTTTGTTCTATTTTTACATCTATGAATGTTTTTATGGCATTTGTATTGAAAATGCTCTTCTACTCGAAATCTCAAAGACAGTAAAATAGTCTTTACCAATTGTTTTCATTTCCTCAGCAAAAGTTTTCTTCATTAGTACTTCATGTTATTGTTTGATTTAAAAAAATCTTTAAGTATTTGAGAAATAAATGATGTTACTTTTTTCTTTTTTGTACTTATATTTATTGATTTATTATTTATTATCATTTATTCAATTTGTATCCTGGCTGTGGCCCCGTCCCTCTCCCCTTCTAGTCACCCCCTCCCTCATCACCTCCCATTCCCACCCTCAGTCTTCTCCCCCTATGCCCCTCGTCTAGTCTTCTGATAGGGGAGGTCCTCCTTCCTTTTTATCTGACCCTAGCCTATCAGGTCTCATCAGGACTAGCTGCATTGTCTTCCTCTGTGGCCTGGTAAATCTGCCCCTTCCCGCCCCCCACCCCCAGAGGAAGGTAATCAAAGAGCCAGCAACTGAATTCATGTCAGAGACAGCCCCTGCTAGGGAATCCACATGGAAATATGCATTGACTGGATATTACCACAATTAATGTGTTACTTATATGTTATGTTATACAAATATTGTATATAACTAATAGAGAAAATGCGCCAACAAACTAAAGCATGGTTTAATCTATTAATGTACTAATATGATAAGTGTGGTTTTTAAATTAACAAATACTTAATTGAGACATTATGTTGTTCTATGAAATTCTAGGCTTATGGTTTTTAATGATGAGCTAATACTCCTTAGTACACACACACATGCACACACATACACAAATATACAGACAAAAGCATAAAACCAAACAAAAAGCAGGCTCAAAGCACTCAAAACTCTCTTCTCCCATAATATGCTTCAATAAAGCAAAAGAAAGTGATAAATATATAAGAGAAATATAGAGTATGTATTTCTGGGCTTGATGATTGTTCTTTCAGTATTTCAGTTTTTTTGTATGATAAGAAAGAACTTCCTTCAAGGTTTTGCTGGAAACATACTTGTCAGAAATGGTTTATGTTCTCCAATGTTAGTGCTTGCTTTATGGAGCCATGTAAATACCTTCTCATCAAAGAGACCAAACGTTGTGGCTCTCACTTGTCATCCTAGAACTCTGGACACGGAAGCAGGGGATGGTGAGTTTCATATGAGCTTACTCTACACAATAAGACCTTGTCTCAATAATAAAAACAAACAACATCAAAATAAAACAAAACAAAAATACCCAGTCAAACAAAAACCTAAAGTATGCTAGCTCAGTTTTGGGAGGACTGATTAAAGGAGAGGAGAGAGATTGAGAATGTAATTAGATCAAATGACAATTCAACAGTAAATGAAAAAAATAGCAGTTCACAATGTGACAAGAGAAAAAAATAAATGCATACTTTGTAGGAATTCAAAAAGGTGAAATCATGGGATATATTTGAAACACATCATCCCCCCTAAGATCTGAAACCATTGATCATCAGCGTGGTCACAGAACTGTCAATTTGTTCATAACAAGGTAATCTGCAGTACATTATAAATACATTAAAGAAGCCTTGGGAGAAACTAACTATGCCAATGCCACAATAAATAATGAAAAAGGGATGTTCTCTTGAACTGGTTGGGACCAGGAGTTAACCAAAATTTCAATTCAACATGTGTCTTTCCATGTCTCCTATCTATCTGTGGCCTGTCAGTTGTCTATCTGTTCTGTATCTGATCTATGTCTGTAGCCTGCCCCAGATAAAGGGATTTTCTGTGTATTTATTTACCAACACAGAAAACATGATATGGAAAAGGAATAATAGATATTTTTCTACAAAAATCTTAGACAGAGTTTTACAAGAAGAATTTATTTTTTTTTCTAACCCAAACTAACTCAGAACAGCACTCAAGGATGCTACAGACCTATAGCCATATGTTACTTCTAACATTTATGGAATATTTGATTGCTAAATTTGCTTTCAGCCTGTTGGTTATTTTTAGCAACTGAATACCAGTACAATACACTTGTAACTCATTCTGGATTAAAGGATGGAGGCATTTAAAATTAAAGCTGAACATTCAATGACATAGGAAATTCAAATGATAGTAAGGTTGCTTATTTTCGAGGCGAGGAGCGGAGCCAAGATGGCGACGAGCACACACAGTTTCTGAGTGGTGGAATACCTGAAATTCTGAGTTGGTGAATGGAAGGACCTCTAACCCAGGAAGACAACGGTGGAGATTTCTAGACCGACAGGGAACATCACAGGAGGTGAAAACTTTGGTCTCAGGTCACCCGGGGACTTGTTTGGGGAAGG
>REGO01001005.1:220738-242204 GCA_010120015.1 Rhombomys opimus
GGGTAGGTGTTGTTTAATTTTTTTGTCATTGAATATCTTGTTTTCTCCATCTATGATGACTGCGCATTTTGCCTGGGCTGACATTTGTGTTCTCTTAAGGTCTGCATGATATCTGCCCATGCCCTTCTGCTTTTCGTAGTCTGTGTTGAGAAGTCAGATGTGATTCTTATGGATTTGCCATTATATGTTCCTTGGCCTTTTTCCCTTGTGACATTTAGTATATTTCTTTGTTCTGTATACTTATTGTTTTCTCTTTTCTGAGACTGATACTCCAACAAGGACCACTCAGGGAGATCACCTAGCACCCCTGAGCAGATGTAGCCCATGGCAGCTCAGTCTCCAAATGAACTCCCTAGTAAGGGGAACAGGGGCTGTCTCTGACATCAACGCAGTGGCTGGCTCTTTGATCACCTCCCCCTGAAGGGGGGTAGCCTTAAAAGTGCACAGAGGAATACTATTAAAGACAGTCCTGATGAGACCTGCGAGGCTAGACTCAGATGGAAGGAGAGGAGGTCCTCCACTATCAATGGATTGGGGAAGGGGCATGAGAGATGAGGGTAGGAGGGTGGGATTGGGAAGGGACCAGGGTGGGTGGCTACACCTGGGATACAAAGTGAATAAATTGTAATAAATAAAACATTATATTAAAAAATGAAAAAGAAAAAATGGAATAAATCAAATAAAAGTTAAAAAAAAACTGAAACAACATCAAACTTGTATTCATATGATGCAATCACTATGTATATTGGAAAAATAAAAATGTTAATACCAAAATTGAATGTAAAATTGACTTTAAAATAATTGTTCGTTGTAAAAAAACAAAACTGCCGATAGAGAAAGAAAAAGGCTTAACTCAGAATCTCAGGTCTCTGGTCTTGTATGAACATAGACAGCTTGACGACTGCAAGTCCATTATGTTTATTTTAATAATACAAGGGCTTTTGAAAATTTAAGTATAGAACTAATTTTGGCTTTAATATTATAAAGTCAATAATGTTAATAACAGTGGTGCCTGGGATTGTAAATGTTGTTTTAAATGCAGAGACAGAAAAGCAGTGAAATATTTAATACATGATTACATATTCATGCTATGCTTTGAAAAGCTGCTACCATAGCTTTGATAGTCACTCCATGTAGAGAAGTACATTTTCATTGCTGGAAGACTGTGTCTCCAGTAACTGAGAACATACGATGCCACACAAATCAAAGGCTATATGTTCATGAAACATTCGGGCTCTATTGGAGAACCATGCTCCTTATAAATTCTCAAAATCCATCCTACATTTCCATTTCTCAATTTAGGACAAGCAATGCTGAATGTTTAATGTCAGAAAAATGACATTCAGATAGATGGGCTTTCTCAGTGGATATCTTCTTTTTTTGAAGAGATTCTGGAAAGAAAAAAGTATCACTCAGCTCAGAAAAAAAAAATCCAGGGTAATGTACAAAATTAGCTTGATATACATAGAAGTAGGTGATACAAGTTTCTGTTCTTAATCCATGAGGCTCTGACAGAGGAAGGGTTGTCTCAACTCCAAAGCCCTGGGAATACTCACCAGGGATACTTCCCCTGTAAGTATGTGATGCAGCCTCAGTCACAAACCATATGTACAGAGACTGAAACAGAGCAAAGTCTTGTATTTCTTGATTTTTTTTTACCTCAAGCTGATGGCCAACATTTACCCATTCACAAATGGTAATGACTGAAGCAGGACTACAGGATTCCAACACTATTTTAAAGTCATTTGTGGAGGTAGAAATCTAAGAGAAGGATTTGGGGTAAACCTGTCCATCTAAGAGTGGTGATATTTCATTTCCATTTATTCCTAATGTGTGGTTTTCAAAATGAAATAAACTTCAACCCAGGAGCAGCCAGAAAGCAGTGAAAAGAAACAGCAGGCCACCGTTGGACAGGAACACTTAACTGAGTCTGGCCAATTCCCTTTTCTGATTTTAGCAACATTGATTTGCTCATTTCTGCAAACTCTTTTCAAGCCTAGGAGGTAAGTGTTAGCCTGCTGCTCACAAAGCAACAGAAATTACTGTCACAGTTACCTGATATCACAGAGATGAAAAGTATTTTGATTGTTGGTAGAGCTGAAAGTCCCCACAACTACTTGGGAAGAGAGTAATGGGTCTGGAAAGGACCAGACTCCATTCTAGCTTGATTCTTCAGTAATGTTTCTTTTTCCAGGAAACTACCTTAAACTTTTGTGATATAGTAAATGAAAATCCAAGGACTTTTGAAAGGGAAGATCCAATAGAGAGCACCTAGCAATGAGCTTTGGTCAAGATATTAGAAGGGGATAAAACAAACAATAGCAACATCTTCATAGGAGTGCACACATACAGTTAGTAATCAAAGTTATTTTGGATTTGTTGAAGACTTAGTTAGGTCCAGTGCAGTGACATCGTGGATGTCATTGGATAAAATTTAATTTTAAGTGTTGCCAACAGTGAAATAAGGATAAACAGCTCTATCCAAAGTTATTGCACCACTTATTCCAAGCACAAATAGATGTACACACTTAATTAGGTAGCTGATATTTATGTTTTAATAGCTGCCGACAGTCTATCAAGGATAAAAGAAAAAAGCCTTGGTTTTGAAAGCAACAAATCTAAATTCTACTTAAAAGAAATCTTAGAAATGACTGCACTAAAATTTAACTTTTATTTCTTAGTATCTTTTTTGTTGTTGTTTCTCCCTTTCCTTTTTTCCTATCTTCATATTTTACTTTTCCCTTCATCCCTCTTCTCTCATTGCTTTGTTCTTCCTTGTCTCTCTTTTATAAACTTTCTTTGATTCTTTATGAATTTTACATCATCTACCTCAATCCCACTCATCTTCCATTTCCTTCTTATCCACACTCCATCCTTGCAATCTTCCCCTCCCCCAAAAAAGAGTTGTCTCTTGGAAGTTGCAGTGAGTCACAGTGTGTCACACACGGTACCCTTTTGCCCTAACAGCTTCAGTTGTGAATGTTCACATCATTGGTAATGCATTCAATGTCATGCCAGCTACCTTCGTTTTACCTTTCATTATCACTGCATTGGTATAGCCACACTCTAATCTATTGATGTTCTGGGCTTCAAATAATTCATTGGTTGAAAAAATGAGATCATACAATGGGAAGATGATATTTAGTGACTGGTGTGAAAAGACAAGTGTGAAGCCTGAGGGGTGTTTTAAAGGGTGGACCTTTAGGCTGACAGCCCAGACCCACTTTTTGTCTCCTCTTTGCTTTCAGACTCTAGGTCCTGTGTAGTCAGTTAACTCAGTTACTTAGGTCATGCCATCCCTGCCCTGACTGATTGTACACTCAAACTGTACACCAGATGAAGCTTTTTCCCTTTAAATTACTTTTTGTGAAGTATTTGGTCATAGCAACAGGAAAAGGAATTTGGAAGATGAAAGAATTTACAGAGAAAAGCATGATCTGTCAAGGGAGCCTATAGGTAGTCCCATTGATGAAAATATTCCATGAGGGCCATGGTTTCACGGTCAGCAGGATTTACATCAGGACAAAAACTGTCCGGAAATTGTCCTCCAAAAGCTAAAAGCAACTCTCAAAGGGGACAAGGAGATTAGATTCACAAGGGATTCAATTGCTTGCTGGGCCAAAGCCAAATGCTCTAAAGCAATACAATAACTTCTGTCCATTACAACATAGAAAGCTTAGTGTCTCACAGACAAAAAAGGCTTCTCAGATACGATTAACATAAGACTGTGGTGTCACCTAGTTCCCAGTCTCCCAATCCTTATCAAAAAAACCTGTGAACAAAATAAAATGCCTGCTGTGTATGGATGTGTGAGAGGGTAGGGGTTTATCTGTGATCTAATGTTTATTACCCTCTCTCATCCTTGAAATGCATATGCTTAAAAGGAATTCCTCAATTTGTGGAGGAAGCTCTGAGGACTTTGAGAGTGAATAGATTGAGCTTCATAATTAAAGCCACTCCCCACCAGGAGTCTGTTCACACTTCCTCCATGCTAGGATACCTCTAGCAGGTAGCATTCATGAGGAAGTAGGTCCTCACCACATACCACCCTGCCTCGATCCCGCATGTCTTACACTCTAGAGCTAACAGAATAATCTTATTATTTATGAGTTACACAACCTAGGGTTCCTTTTTACAGCAACCAGGGTGTCACACAGAAAGAACTACAAATAAAAATAAAAAAAAAGTTATCAGCAACACTTGATCACAAGAGATGTATAAAATTGAAAACAACTGGAGAGAGAAAAACTTTAATCTCAGTAAGCATCCTTCATGCTGTCTTCCTACCCTGTCTTGTTGATAGACAAGGTGAGGTGAGGCCTCAGGCAAGCTCAGACAAACTGCTGGCATGATGGGGGGCTGATCTGGCTCACTGATACCTCCTAAGGCTGATTTTAAAACATCACCAGGAAGCCCACTCTTCATCTGAAAACACGTTTTTAGAAAATGGGGGAAGGTAGGTCCAAGGTCAATGATTGACAGGGTAGATAGGGCCTCACCAGACTGTCTCATCCCCACAACCTGGGAATATGTATCTATTCCTAAGAAGAGAGGGGAGGTGGATCTGCTGATAAAATTATTTTTGGGTCCTTACATGATAAGATTATCCTGAGGATGGCATTTCCCTATGGTCTAATATTTATTACCCTCTCTCATCCTTGAAATTCATATGCTGAATAAATATGTTAAAAGTGATGGCAGGAAGATCTGAGACCTTTGGATATGGGGCAGATGAGCATCCACAGTAGTTGTACCCTTTTCCCAATGAGTGTGAGTTTATTTAGTGGAGCATAGGAAATGGCTATACCGTGAGCATAAATATTTACAAAGCAGGTTGACAGCATGGTTTCCTTAACTATTTTTTCAGTCCCAAGTTTTCTAATTGTTTTACTTATTTCCATTTTATTGCTAGCACTCTCATTCATTCTGTTACATACATGGGCGAGAAAATTCATTTATTTCAAAATCTCTATGATCCCTCAGCTCATTGGGACTTCTATGTCTCTAATTCCACAGCCTGCTATTTTTGGTGACTTAATTTTAATAATTTTTATTTTTTTTATATTAATCACAGGTTATTTACTATGTATCCCAGCCTTAGCCCCCTCCAATGAGTTCATGTCAGAAATAGTTCCTGTTCCCCTTACTAGGTTCCTGTTCCCCTTACTAGGGAACCCACTTGGATACCGAGCTACCATGTGCTACATCCAAGCAGGGGTTCTAGGTTATATTGTGACTTTTAATTCATATTGCGTGACTTTTAATTCATATTTCCTTTTCATATTCTTTTTTTTTACTCTATTGTGTTTGGCACACATATTTGCAAAACTGGTGAATGAATATATAGGCAATAATCTACTACATTTACCTTTATTTTTACTTCTGAAAATTATATTGCTAGTTTAAACAGTTGCAGATTAATCCTCCACCAGAAGTTAAGATGTTTAAAGCTGAAGCATTCTTTTCAGAGGGCTTTGTCTTTCATCCTCAGCCCCATGATGGAACCACTGGAGCCCAAATGGAACATTAGTGATTTATGCATACCATCTATCCTCTGTGTGAGTTTCTGGTTCTCCACTCCTCTCCTGTTTGGATTCCTCATTCCTTACTGATATGCAATCTTCCCCTGGTGTTTCCCTTGTGATATACACAAGTGAAATTAAATGATCATGGGTTATAGCATACCTCAGAATTCAGGATCAGTGCTCACATGGCTGAAGCAATGTTGTGTCCTAACAATATTCTGGTAGCCTTCACTATCAGTTTATCACCGTGATGGTCAATGAATGAATCAACTTTAACATTTTGTCCAACTTTCCTATTTACTGTCGGTGTCTCCAGGTGTAAAGAAGTCTGTAGTAATCATCACCCATCATTGACATGACGTCTTTAGTTTTCGTGGCTTCTGTTTCGTTGTAATGGGCACCAACTTCTTTCTCTCTCACATTTTAGTATCACTGTTACTTACATTAAACATATTAATCCTACTTCAAAACCAAAATAAGACACATTGGTAAGCTACAGACTTCATAATATGAGCAATCATCTTTGCACTGGATTATCATCAAGTGAAAATAGATGATAAATGTCATTGTAGCAACCAACAGTCTCTCAATTAGGAACAAGTACTTTTCACTTTGATTCTGCTGAGATGTAGCATTTTTGAACTTACTAACTAGAGACATATAAAATGAAGCAAGATATTCTAATTTAACTATTTTTACTCATACCTATTGGCAAAATCCTATTTACCCAATATAGCTCATCTCAGAATGAAATATTAAGCATGACTCTATCCTCTGAAATCTTTCAGCTTTAAGATGGCATCATGTTAAGGTAAAGTGACCATGATATTAGATGTGAGGTGTTATTTCTAATCTGCCACATTTCCCTACATGTCATTTTCCTGTGAAGCACACAGTGGGAAATGTAAGTAGAACATTGTTCAACATCTTTAAATTCTTTGATAGTGTGGCAGTTCTCTGATGCCCCTGAAAAGCAGACAAAGAATAAACAAACCACCAAGCCAAGAAACTACATCCAATGAAATGAAATCCAAAAAAGAATTCTCCAAATATAAAAATACATTTACCTACAATGACATTCTTCTGTTATCCCAAAGGTCTTTTCAAAGATGTATGTAAAAATAGTCTATATATCTTATGCATATAGTTTTGGGTCTAATCTATAGATCTAATGATTTAGCCTATCTCCAATAACCTTGTGACTGGTCATAAAAGATTTGCAGAGCTTCTCATTGACTTTGGTGTTAAAAGAAACATTTCAAACTCATTGCTTAACACAAAAGTGTTCGGTCTGTGATCGACTTTGAGTGTAATGATTTTCTTACTCAGCTGAACCACCCTGCAGTTGCTCACTGGGCCTGTATGTTTTCTTCTGATGGTTAGTGATAACTGTTGACTTTACAAGTCTGAAATCTCCTATGAGACAAGGAACACCTGTCAGGACTCTTTATCCTTAACACAAACTGAGATGGAAAGACAACCACTGAGAGTGGGTGGGACCAACCCTGAGTTTAGATTGCAGACTTCTTTAAAAGGGAACAACTAGCTGAGCATAAGCCTGCCTGCGGGGGGGGGGGTGCTTTCTGGTGTTTGACTGTAGGTGGGGTAGGACTAGCTGCCTTAGGCTCCTGCCACTGTGGTCTCCTCATAGTGATGGACTATACCTGGACCCATGAGCCAAAATAAACCCTTCCTTCTTTAAACTAATTTGGTCACAGTATTTTTGTCACAAGAACAAGAAAACACAGAATGAGATGAGAGAGTGACATAACTGCTTTCACACATCTGGTTGATGATGCTGGATAGTGACTTCACTTCTCAAGACAGTCTGAAAGTACTCCCAAGAAGAGAAGATAAAACCAATAAAGACTGTGCTTGGAGCGCATCTCTGTGTCTAAGGCTGCATATGCAGCACATCTATATTTAAAGGATGAAGAAAGAGGTTCCACTTTTTGATAAAAATTGGACCCACAAATTTTTGTACTAATGTTACTTGCCATTCCGAAAAGAATCCATAGCATTTGCTGTCCCCAAAACATTCTAAAATCCAGTTTTATATGTCAGAGTCCCCTGCTTTGGAGGCACACTGTAATTCAGCTATTTTGGACTTCTATAGCCCATTAAAAAAAATCTCTTGATAAAGCCTTTGCATTTTTTGTTACATCGTTTAAATGTACTTCTCTTGTAATATATATATATATATATTATACATATATACATATATATTATATATATTTACATATATTACATATATATACATATATATATATACATACATATATATATATATATATATATATATATACACAACCCCAAGTAGTCTGGTTAGGAGGCTAAGGAAAGACAAAAACACTTTATATATATTTGATTTCAGTTATGGAAAAACTCGTTCCAAGGTCAATTCTAATTTAAACCAATGACTGAGTACCTCCTTGGAAAGATGAGCTGTACATAATTTGTCACCATTTTTCTTCACTTATATAACACATACCTTTAACAATCACCTCTGGTGTGCTTCCTTCCAAAATTTAACTCTGCTTGATACTAATCGAGCGCTCTCAATCTGTTTATGTCAACTTTTTCATCTTGCCTACTGCTTTTCTGCTAGAAATATCTATTCATTTTATTCACTGCTAAAATTAACAGCTTTTATTTCAATATTGTGAAATCGTACTTTATTCTTCACAGTCTATATGCAACGTGGCAAAGTCTATTTTAATAAATATAAATTTCTCCTGCCTCTTTAGTCTTTGGTTTGACATATTTCATCCTTGGGGAAATTACCACCTCGGTGCACGCAGAATCAGGATTTTCCTGTGGTTCTTTTTTGCTTTTCTCCATTTAGCCCATACGTTTGTGATAACATCCTAATCCATAGGTTTATTAGAAATTCTCAGTCTTGATCAAAATCCGGCAGTGGCTATCATTCACAGAACTAGATATTTTAAATATTTTTAGACTTGAAGTTGTTTAATGATATAAAAATGCTTTTATAAGGAAATATGCCTTATGTGGAATAATTTCATTGATAGTAAAAATTAACCAATTATTATTCATGAATTTATATATATATGTGTATATATAGATATTCTTACTTTGTATTTCTTCTATTGAACATACTTAGCTTTCACTCTTTGTTATCATTAAGCACATGATGTGGTTTTCTTCTGTTTGTATGTATAACTGTGGGATTAATGCTACATGTAATTACAGCCTATTTTCCTAGAATTTCATTGCTTACTGTAACTCATGAAGGTGGAAACTCTCCCTGAAGTTATAGTTCATTTATGCTTGTAAGCTTAATATACATGCATTCACAATTTTATATTTTCTGTTTTATTTTCAACGTATTTGTGCTGATTTAGTGACATGCACTGATGTATATGTCTATAATACAATGGTGAACAGAGGAAAAAAATTGACTACTCCTTTTTATATTTCATAGCTTAGGGAGATATTAATGCATTGAGAACATAATCATTAGCATGTGTTCGATCATAACCGAACTTCTGTTTGTCAAGAGAGTATACTGTTACATAAACACAGGTCAAGTATAGACAACCTCATCTTTGAGTTGATGCTATTCCTAGGTTGACATAGGCAAGATTAGTTACAGTTGAAAGATAATGAGGAAAGAAGAAATTCCTGAAGAAATGTTTAATAATGCGCAAAAGTGGATAGAGAACCTATAGGAAGAGTAAAAAAACTGCAAAAGACCTTCTGGCTTTGAGTGTTCCGTATTTAGCACAACTTTCTGAAGAATTTCTCGTTGTATTGCAACATCCTCATCTGATCCAGTTTCTTAGACTTTGAAGGATGCCTAGGTGATGATTTGTGGGAATGAGGACCACATGGAAGAAGTGCTGACCAACAACAATGGAAAGGATATTAAAACTGGCATAGAACAGGTCAGGTTGGATATAAAAGAAGAAATTTTGCTCTAGTCCAGTAGAGGAGTATCCATGGATTATATTTACTTTCTATCTCTCTTTTTGTTGAACCAATTTATTGTCTGGATGACAACTAAAATATAGTCATAGTTATTAAAAAATAAAGTATATTCACATTTCTACTGTCACAACTTTTGCCATTGCATCATTTTCTTCTACTTCATCCACAGGGATGCCAGTCACTGATGGAATCATGAAGCAACCACACTGATGCCTGGAATAGGGCCCTTCACTTTCTGCTCTTGCTTTCTCGTAGCTTCAGTCGTATGCTGGGGCTGCTAGAAAAGAACATTGAACTGTCTATCTCTTTAAAGATTTATTTTTATTTTATGTAAATGAGTGCTGTCCTACATGTATGTAAGTTTACTACCTGCATGCCTGATGCCTGCTAAGATCAAGAAATAGTTTTTGATCCCCATGGAATTGTCACTCTAGGCAATGTGAGCCCTGTGCAGGTGCTGAGAGCTGAATACAGTTCTTCTGGAAGAGCAGCCAGTAATTGTAAACATCAATCCATCTCTCCAGCCCCAACCTTGAGCACTCTAGAAAGGCTGCCAGTTGGACATGAATTGTCAACATGGGTTAGAAATCAATGAATATTCAGTCTCAGGATAACCACTCCTGAGAGGGTCAGAGACAATTGTAAGCTAACTTCCTACCCTCAGCCCTATAATATATACAATTTCTGTTTTCCCACAAGTGTCAATCCTTTTACTACTTCCTCTCCAATGAACCATATACCTGCATGACCTTGTCTAGAACCTTGCTTCAGGGAGCCCTAGGGTAAGAAACGAAGCAAGCTCCCTTTTACCTGAAAATGAGAAGAATACATTTTGTTCAGAGATTTGATATGCATGATTTAAAGAGAAAAAAAGTTAACTGTATAGCAAAGCTTAATAAAATAGATGGATAGTTACTTTTCTTTCCCCGAAACACCATACATATTTGCCCTTTTCAATTAGATTATGATTTTAAAAGTGGAAAAATAATAATTCCTATGTTGTTCCTGTAATTTTTTTCTGAACAAATGAACAATACTCTTATAATGCTGGTTAATTTACAGTAAAAATGACATTATGAATTTGTATTTTTTAATATTAAAGCCATGAATATTCATGCTGTATTTTAATTAAAAGATATCACTATGATAAACATTTAATATTTTTCATTTTAAATACAGAAGGAAAATTTTTAGTTATTTTATTACCCCTTGAGTACTGAAAGATGTAATTGTTACAAATACAAAACTATGATTTGTTTTGTAACTTTTTATATTCCCAAATAGTTGATTTTTTTAAATGATATTACAGATCAATGTGAGCCCAACAGAAATAATTCATTAATGCAATATATCCCCCATTATAAATTTCCTAGTCCAGACATTGGGGCAGTTTGGTAACTTTTGGAATACACAAAAAATATTAAGAACTTTCAAAACAGGTTTAAATTTCAGTAAAAT
This sequence comes from Rhombomys opimus, assembly GCA_010120015.1. Taxonomy (NCBI): domain Eukaryota; kingdom Metazoa; phylum Chordata; class Mammalia; order Rodentia; family Muridae; genus Rhombomys; species Rhombomys opimus. The sequence continues at coordinate 231,673 of REGO01001005.1, forward strand.
GTCTTTAGTGATGGTGTAAGGATCTGCACAGGCACTCCGTCCAGCAAAAGTATCTTTGTAAACTCTGTGACAACTGATCTCTGGACCTGCATCAGTGATGGACACATCATTGCAAGCAAGTCTAGTATCAGTTGGTAAGAGAGAGTGAGAAGCTCTGTAGTCCTGGTGCTGTGCATCATCATAGTCCTCCCCAGCTGAATCAGGAGGTCAGAACTTTACTCCAGTCCAGTGTGAGCAGGCAGATGGGTTGTTCTTCCTCCTCCGCTTTGGTTGCCAAAAGCTACATCATCTTCCCAGTAGACACAAGTAGCTAACACTGCTTCTTGCTCCTGACTTCAGCTCCATGAAGTACAGTTAAATTCCATGTGAGTGAAACTCAGAATTCCAAGATTGCTTCCTTTTTACAACCCTTATTTGTGATCCTGCAGGTCATGAATAAAAAGTATTTGATTTTCCTCATTCCAAATCACTGTTAGTAGGTTGGCTGCAGAACATGTATGTTAAATAGACCAGCCACAATCAATTAGATAAGGAGGCCACTACACTCACCCCAAATAAGCTACAGATATTTGCCTTGAATTGCTATGATAAACAGAAAAAAAAGTTACAAGATAACATATATGATTCCATTTGTACAAAATGTCCATAAAAGCACATTTTTTAAGAACATAAAAATACATCAATGTTTTCTTTTTAGAGAGATAAAAATATTCCGAAAGACTTGTCAAAATACATAATTATGTACTTTAAAGGACTATCAAAATTTTTACTTTAAATGGTGAATTTAAATAGCATGTAAAGCACAGGCCAAAGATATTGCTTGAAAATACACAGACTATGTCATGTATTTTATTTACATCATTTAATATAACATTCAAGCATGTAATCCTTCATGATTTTCCATTCTTTGAAATATGTATGTAAAAACAGAAAGGAAGCAAAACCAAAAGTATAGGTTACTCATCAATAAAGGCTTAAATATTAGTAACAATTTAACCCATTTTCTTGACTGCCCCTTTCATGCATGTATATAATGAATTTTAGTCAGCTTACCTCTCATTCCTTCTTTTATACCCACTCTCTTTCATGGAAACCCTCTTTCCAGCAAGTCTATATATTCAGATGTTTTTCTTTGTGTGTGTGTGACTGAGTTCTTGCATGAGCATAAATGGGGGAAGGGTGTATTTGAAAGTCAAAACATGAAACCTTCATGAATATGTGTGATATATTTCAGGACTTGAGAATTCCTTAGCATATGAATCAACTAAGCTTAGCTGTCTATTGGAATTTTATCACTATAATATAGATATTCACCCCTGAGACCTCATCTGCATTACCTTTCTAACCTACAATTTCTTAGTCTTTTCTCAGTCCCAGAGATACTGATTCAAATGAGATTGAACACCATTCACCTCTTACAGTGAAAGCATATCCCAACATAATTAAAGACACAAGAGGAAGAGTCAGGATTTGGGTAAGTGAAGCTGTCTCTAGTCTGAATATTCTTCTTTTATTAAAAAAATTACAATAAGATAATATTATATAACAACTCCCTTCTGTTTCCTAGCCCACAATACCTCCACTCCCCCTTACGCAAACCTTCTCATATCCCATGTCACATTCCCTCTAAAATCTGTGGTTTCTTTTGCTTTGATTATTATTATTATTATTATTACATATATAACATATAGATGCATAAATAGACTCCAACCAGAGAAGCAGGTAGGCTAATTGCAGATCATCACTTCTTCTTCAGGGCCTTCAAATCCAATCCCATAATCACACACACAACTTTGCATCTGCTGTGGCCTCTATTCCCCGTTGCCACCTTCTTCAGAGGATCACATAGATCTTCCTTTCCAAATTCTTTTCCTTCTACTCATTGCCATATCCAAGGCCCCTTGATTCTACCATGAATTCCCTTGGAACCTGTATGCCACTCCAGCAAGGGAGGCAAATGGACTGTTTGTATATCTTAACCTCTTCATTTCACCAAATTCAATCACCCAATCGCATCTCCAGCTCTGTAACAGATCACCTGCTTCAGCATTTCCATGCTTTCTGTCCCCATTCCCAGGAATCTAAGTGGATCCTGATGGAACAGTCAATTAGTAAGTGTTCTCTAGAGTAACAGAACTCATAAAATAAAGAATGACTTACATACATACTGTGGTTCATCTAATCCAAAATGGTTATAAACAGAAGGTCTAAGAATCTAGTAGTTGTTCATTCCATAAGGCTTGGTGTCTCAGTCAGTCTTCAATATACATTGTGATTCCAAAAAATGAGTTCTAATGCCAGTGGAGGAATGGCAAGAGCAAGGAGGCAAAAAAGAACTTACTTCTTCCTTTTTCTCATATAGGTTTCCACAACGTTTTGTTCAGATTAAGAGGTGTGTCTTCTCATCTAAAAGATCTGGATTAAAGATGCCTTCTCGCATGAAAATCTAGATAAGAAGTGGATCTTTCAAATTCAAATGTTTCAGAACAAATCCCTCACAGGTGTGACCAGCCATTTTGGGGTATTAGTCAATTTCAGATGTAGTCAAGTGGACAACCAGGAAGAGTCTCTACAAAGAGCTGTGCTTTCCTCCCTATTGTGAAACCCCTCTTCTCTGCAAGGCCATCCTCTATTCTAAGTGTGTGCTCCCAATACCTGATATCTGGAAATCCCAATACCTGGAACTTCCATTGGCCACACCTATCAGGATCCCAGAAGAATTTTCTACCAGACAACACACACACACTCCCTTAAGAACCAGAAGGAACAACAGAAATCAAGAAACAAAACACCCATCCAGTACATCCAGTAAAGATAAGACCAGATATCAGCAACTAGAATTAACATCTTCCCAAGTCTAAATGCCGAGATGCTAGCATAAAAATGCAGTCATTAACAGAAAGAGCTACATTTCCCCTACAGTCCATCAAAACTACCAAAGCAGGCCTTGATTATTGCAACATAGCTGACACACAGATAATGACCTTAACATTGAGTTTATGATTACTATAAAGGTCCATAAACAGGAAATCAGTAAGTTCCTTAAAGAAATCTATGAAAACACAAAGAAAGGAAGAAATATGTAAGACGGTTTATAATCTGAAAGTATAATTATAAACAACTAGAATAAAAAGAGAGTGAAGAAAGTCTGGAAATGAAAAATTTAGAAACCTGAAACTCAGAGGCAAGTCTCAACAACAGAATAAACAAGATGGAAAAGAGAATTTCAGGCAAATTGAAGACAAGAAGAAATGGATGCCCCAATCAAAGAAAATACTGCATCTTAAAATAATGATAATCCTGTCACAAATTCAAGAAATATGAAACACTATGAAAAGACCAAATCTAAGAATAATAGCAACAGGGTAAAGAGAAGAAACCCAGGTCAAAGGCACAGAAAGCATTTTTAACAAAAGCATAGATGAAAATTTCCCTAAACTAAAGAAAGAGATATCAAGATACAAGAAGCATACAGAACACCAAATAGATTAAAAAAGAACAGAAAATTTCCTCAGTGCATAATTATCAAAACACTAAATGTTTGTTAAAAAAATATTAAAGCTTCAAGGAAAAATGCAAAGTAATATAAAAAAGCAGACCTATTAGAAAAACCCATGATTTCTCAGCAGAGACTGTAAAAGACAGAGGGGACCTGAAAGAGACTAAAAGAGACCAGAGATGTCTGCCCAGACTACTACACCAAGCAAAACTTTTAATCATAATACATGAAGAAAATAAAACATTCCATGATACAACAAAAATTAAGCAATATTTATTTACAAATTCAATCCTACAAAAGGTACTAGAAGAAAAACTTTAACCTAAAGAAGTTAAAGACACCCAAGAAAACACAGGAATTAATAACTCCAGATCAGCAAATCAAAAGAAGGTAAACACACACAACAACAACCAGTACAAGAAAATAACAGGAACTGACAAAACAGGGTTCACTGATAATCCTTTTTAAATTTTTTATTTATTCACTTTACAGCCCAAAGGTAGGCCGCTCTCTCCTCTTCTCCAGGCCCTATCTTATCTCCCTCTTCCCCTTATTCCCATTCTCCTACTGATCAGTAACTGAGATTCCCCACCCGCACTCTGCCACCAACCCTAACCATCACATCAAGTTGCATCAAGATTGAATGCATCCTCTTCCCTTGTGGCCGGGCGAGGCAGCCCTACTAGGGAGAAGTGATCTAAAAGCAGACAAAGTGTCCTTCTCAGTATCACAGACAGCCTCGCACTTTTTACTAGGGACCCACAGGAAGACCAACGGAATTGCCCATCAGTTACGTCTATGTAGGAGGCCTAGGTCCAGTCCATTCATGGTCCTGGGTGGGTCAGTTTCCACAAGACCCGTTGGTCCCAGCTTAGTTGGCTCTGTTGCTCTTTTTGTGGAGTTCCTGTCCCCTCTGGATTTCTCTATCCTTTCTCCCACAAGTCTTCCGTAAGACTCCACAAAACTCCCTGTGCTCTGCCCATTGTTTGGCAGTGAGGGTCAGCATCTGTTTTCATCCCCTGCTATGTGGAATACCTCGGAGGACAGCTATGTGAACCTCCCTTCTGCAAGCATAGCAGAGTATCATTAATAGTGTGTTTAATAGTATTTTAATTAGTAGTTTTAATTTTAATTAGTAGTATCATTAATTAGCTCTCTCCAGTGGGTGTGTCTCAGGCAGAGCCATGTGTGAGTTGGACATTTCCTCAGTCTGTTCTATTTACATCCCTGTACATCTTGTAGGTGGGGTAAATTGTGGATTGAAGTTTTTGTGGGTGGGTGGTGTTTCCTGTACTCCACTGGGAGTCCTGTCTAGTTAGAGGGTGGCTTAATATTTCTTAACATCAATGGTCTCAACAGATAGAAGAAAACAGGAACAAGCTGCTTCCTACCTGACCATCACAGACTAAAGCTGGACTTCAGCAGCAACGGAAACAACCGAAAATCTACAGACTCATAGAAACTGAACAACTCTCTGCTCAATGACCACTGGGTCAAGAAGGAAATAAACTAAAGATGTTCTAGATTTCAATGAAAATGAATTTGGCACAACACACCCAAACTTATGGGACATGATTAAGGCAAATCAAAGAGTTTGTAGCAGTCTACAGATTGAGAAAAGATTTTACCAACTACAAATTCAACAGGGGTCTAAAATCTAAACTCCAAAAACTAGATGTCAAGGAAACAAAGAGCTCAATTAAAATAAGGAACAGATCTAAACAGAAAATTCTCATAAAGGGAAATTCAAATGGCCAAGTAACACTTTAAAAATGTTCATCTTCTTAATTATCAGGCAAATGCAAATCAAGATAGTTCCAGATAGCATCTTACAACTGTCAGAATAGGGAAAAGCAACAAATCAGTTAGGAGCTCATACCGGCAAGGATGCAGAGAAAAGGGAACACTTGTCCTTTGCTCGTGGGGATGCACACTTGTTGAGCCACTAGGGAAATCAGTGTGGCAGTTCTTTAGGGAGATGCAAATAAAACTATTTTAAGATCCAACTATACCACTCTTGTGTATAATCATAAAGGATTCTTCATCCCACCACAGATACATTTACTTGTTTATTCCTGCTCTATTCATAATAGCCAAAAATTAGAAACCCCAAAAGAAGAACAACACAGTCAACTAACCCAGACCCATGGGGTCTTACAGAGACTAAAGCATGAACTAAAGAGCATGCATGGTCTGGACCTAGACCCCCTATTCATATGTAACCAATGAGCAGCTTGGTCTTCATAATAGCCCTCCTGCAAGTTGAGCAAAGGTTTTCTCTGATATGGGCTCTGTTGCCTCCTTTTGGATCACATCCCCCTACCTGACTGCCTTGTCTGGTCTCAGTGGATGAGGATGTGTTCATTCTTTATGTGAGTTGATGTTCTGGGGACCATTAACACAGGAGAAATGGGCCTCACTTTCCTGAGAAGAAGGGGAGGGGGAAAGGGGAAAAGTGGGTAAAGGGTAAAGGATGGAAGGCAGGAGCAGGGGGAGAGAAGAGAGGGGGCTGAGTTCGGAATGTAAAGTGAAGAAATAAAACTTGATATTAAAAAATAAAATTAAATAACAAACCATAGAAGCATGGAGGTTATGTATAGTGGAAGGGAATAAGTGGGACAAGTAGATCTTCCTGAGAAAGGGAAGTAGAATAAATAGTTATTTAAATTTATGGGGATGGGTGATGGAACAGGACAATCACATAGGATTTGGGAGAGGAATGACAAATGAAATGTGATAGAAAAATAAAACTAAGGGTCATGATCTAACTGAAATCTCCAAATAATTAGGGAGGCAGATCCGTAGCTAGACAACTCTTGTCACAAAATGAAGCTTCCAGAGTTGCAAATTGTTTACATCTGGTTGAGTTATTGGTCAAATGGATCACATGGAATCACACAAACAATCCAGGCTGCTGTCAGGACTCTAGGTTGCTCTCCACAAACTGAAGTCAAGCCCATATTGCTGAAGGCAACATCTATAGGACTCACTGAAGATGGACAAATCAAGGCTGGTGCTTATACACAGCTTTTACCCATACTTGCAGGCATCCTTGTTACAGGAAGGTACTATGCATGCTACCAAAGGAGAGATCTAAACACCAACCCAACTAAATTTTCTTCAGTCTACAATGCTGTTCTGCATGCAAGACAGGTGCAATGGTGGCACAAAATCTGTGTGAGCAATTAATCAATATCTGCTCGACTTAAGGGTGACCCAATGATAAAGGACCCATACCCCACACTTCTTGGGTGACTAAGAACCTGAAACCCAGAGACCTATCCCTGTGTTAGGATAATCCAGGGACATAAGGTAAACCCAAATAGTCCTATTCTATTAAACGAATGCAGCAATAAAATACTTCCTAATGACATTCTCTTATAGTCATTGATCAGTGCCTTGCTCATGCATTGCTAGAGATGCTTCCTCATAAAACAGCTTGGAAAAACATATAAGTTCGAAGACAGACAATACATGGAGAATGACAAACACTTGGACATTCAACCCTAAATGGAATTTCTTCATTTAATCATTTTCTTCAAGGCTCAGAGGATCCTAAGGAAGAGTATAAGAGCCAGAGGGAATGGAGTACACCAAAATAAAAGAAGGCCCTCTAACTCAACAGATTGGAAGCACATATGAACTCAGAGAGTGAGGAAGTATATACAGAACCTTCACTGTTCTGCACACACTGAGGTCATAGAGCTGCTAGGAGAAGTGGACACATGATCCTATCCCTAATCCAGAAGCTATTTCCAGTTGATAATCACTTGCAACTAAAATCCAATGGGTTCTCACTGTGGAAACAAACAAGCTATTCTTTTTTTTTTTCTTTCTTTTTTTTTTGGCCTTGGAAAAGCACACACTTTTTCTGGGGGTTTTATTTAAATTCATTCTCTGGTCATTCGCGTGATCTTGTACAGGTTATTTTTACAAAGAAGAAGAAAAAGCGCTGTAGAGTTGTTGGAGGAATGCTCTAAGACCATGGACAGAAAAGGCTGGCAGAGCACCTGATAGCTAAAGGAGACCCATAGGACTTTGCTTACCAGGAGTCACACCATGTGTAGAGGATCAGATTAGCCCCGAGTCTTAGCCTTTTTAGGGTGAAATTCCTTATACTCCATATATTGACTCTATTGGGATTTATTTTATTTTTTAATTATGTTGATAATGTGTGAATGTGTTTGTGTGTGTGTACATGAATGCAGGTGCACAGTGTTGGTGTATGAGTGCACATGGTTGCAGGTGCCTGCAGAGGCCAGTAGAGTGTGTTGGCTCCCCTGAAGCTCTTGTTAGATACAGGCGGTTGTGAGCCATCCAGCAAGGATGCTGGGGACTGGATCAGGGTCTTCTGCAGAGGCAGTGTGCTTTCCAACTGCTGAGCCTTCCCTCCACTCCCTGTGACCACTCCATTTAGACATAATCTGTAGACACTCTCTCTTTGCAAACTATCTTTGAACATTCAAAACAAGCTATTCTTAAGGGCAGGATGCATGTCTAGAATTGGATGGACAACTGAAAATGAATGCAACAGCAGCTTTGGAAATTCTTTGTCTCCTAATGTCATGTCAGAACTACTTTTGTTTAAATTGTTTTCTTTGTCTTTTTCTTTTTAAATTTTATTTTATTTTACCCTAAAGATTCTTTGCATATATTTTATGGTTTTTAGTTTTGTATTTTCATTGGATTCCTGAGTGTGTGAATGAGTATCTCTATGTCTCTATTTGGTTTGCGTGTGTGTGTGTGTGTGTGTGTGAGTGTGTGTGTGTGTGTGTGTGTGTGTATGTGCCTTTTCTCGGTCTCTTTTACTTCTTTTCATCTTGTTCTATTCTAGTGTGTTAATTTGTGTTTTATCTCATTATATTTTTTATTATTATCCTTATCTCTTTTCTAATAGGCATATAAAGGATGTCGATTATGATGGTGGTGGGCTAGGAGGAGTAAAATAAGGAAAAAAGCATAATCATGATACTAAATAAGGAAAAGAAAACCATTTTCAATAAAAGAAAAAAAAATCCTCTTCTGGGGAGGGTGTCTCCTGAATTACAGGCTGGTCTAGGCCTGTCCACTTCCAACTATGCACTTCCAACTTGTGCAAAGGTTAAAGGTGCTGCTGCTCAGTATACTGTGTAGGGATTGTCCATTCCTGTGGCACTGTCCCTGCTCTGTCCACCCTTTAATCCCTAGGCTTCAGCAGTTTAAGTGCCACCTATGTCCAGATGTTATACTGGAGTCCCACCCTCCAAACCCCACAAAGAATGACCTTCTCAAAACAGAACTCACTACATTGCTCTGCAGCGATTCTTTGTTCTAGCCTGCTTTCACTAGTCAAATCACAATAACAGAAACTGCTTTGTGCATCGTTATGTCCTGAGGCCAGCATAGTTTCTGACTTCTGGCAAAAGTCTGATATATGTTGAAGTGAACTTAGTGATTTTGCTCCAAGTTTATGAGAATCTGTTATTCACAGACTTGGATTAAACATTGTTACTAATCTTTAACTGTGAAAAAAGAAAAAAGGGCTGGACACTGGCTATCTCTCATCTCAAGCATCCTGGGAGATGGCTGAGTAGAGGAAACAAGTACCAAGGTTTCCACACTTGCCTCCATGTAGCAGGGGTAATTCATCACCAGATGAACATGGTGAAAACAGGACACCTCTGGTAATAAGTGACAGCCCTCATTGCTCATTAAGGCTGCTGTGGTTCCAGGTGTGAGTCTCTGTGCTCATGTCATCTTTGCCCATAAGCATGGTGTGCTTCTGAAAGTTGACCTTATTTATCCCCTGAGCTGATCTTTTAGCCGTGTCTCAGCCTCTCTGAGGTAGACTGATAGGCCTAATTGCTTAGATCAGTGTGGAGCAAAGCCATTTTTTTTTCTTTCCTTGAATCCAGACAGTGGCAAGAGTTTTCTACCCTTAGAAGTCTAGTCCCCCCCCAAAAAAAAAAGAATTCTAGTCCCAAAGCCAAAGGAGTTCCAAGGATGTACTCATCTAGATTTAATAGGCAACACTGAGATCTCTTGCACGCTCTAACTACCTTAATCTCAGCTCAAAGCACTCTCTTATTTGCTCACTCTTGAACCCATATGAGATTTGCTCTTTCTTCCATATGTACTGTTAGAACTGTATTAGAACTCAGTTATGCCAAAGGTACAAACATCAAATATCCAGTGTTTGGGAACAGTTTTATATCACATTTCTTGGTAGACATAGAGTATGATTAATCAATATGCTAATAAGGATTAGATTGCAAATAAGTGATTTAAAATGAACAGGTATAGGATACTGAAAGTACTAAATTTGAAGTAAGGCTTTTAAAAATATTGGTCTTCATTCATTTGCTTCTTTAGACCAGGTAAATATTTTATGTAATCATAAAACAAATTTGAAAATAATCTCTGTAGATAAAAATAAAATAACCAAGGAGAGATGAAATTTTCCAAACAGTATTAAACACTGCAGTTTCATGGCCTGTGCCCTAGTGTAACTTATGAAGTTCAAAAGCACTCACAGAAGAGAAGTCTTATAGGCTACTTCCAGTTTTAGAATCAGTGGTAGTTGTACAGATAATATATTATACACACATTAAAATGGGGAATGCCAACATACCTAGAGTAAATAGTCGGTAACCACAGCTACTCAGGAAGTTGAGGACAGAGGGAACACAAATTCAAGGACCTACTGAGGGGTCTCCAAACCATACTATCTCAGTATGAAAACTAAAAGGTCTAGGAATATAAATGAATGGGAAAGAACTTGCCTATCATGTATAAAACCCTAAGTCTGACTTCTAGTGCTGCTAAAAGAAAGAAAAAGTGGGGAAGGAAAGGATGTATAATATTTGAAAATTATAAAGCAATAGTTTTTAATCACTAAAATGAAAAAAGACACAGGTATAAAATTTGACATTCTGAAACCAAAATGTGAACACCAGTAGACATTGTTGATACATTTAATTTTTTATTTAACTGTTATTAAATACACTTTATTCCTTTTGTATCCCCCCATAAGCCCCTCCCTCCTCCCCTCCCG
>REGO01001005.1:295771-318867 GCA_010120015.1 Rhombomys opimus
TCAAGAACAAAAATGACTGGAAATATAGTATAAAATCTCTTTGTAGAAGTCAGGTAAAGGGAAAGTTTTTATTATTCACTGTGGAGAATTTATATTATATTCAAATAGCATATTTTGATTAAACAATTTAGAATACAAAGGAAACCAGCATGCCTATAGACACCATGATTTTAGAAATGTATTCTCATAGTGCTTCCTAATTCTTCTTTAAGCCTAAAGCATAATGTATGATGTATTCACTAAAAAATGTGATCCATTCTCTGCCATTGTCCTTGTTAAGTTTGCTATCAACTGGATTTATCTGGTAAGATGGGAATCACAGTTAAATAATTATCTCCATCAAATGGCCATAGACATTTTCGAATTTGCCAAGGGCTCATTCCACTATGTGTGGTTCTTCTCCAGGGAGGGTGGTCCTGGTTTGTAGAAGAAAGCACACTCAATAAGCAATGGAGATCAAGACCATAAATACTGTTCCTCTGTGGCTTCTGCCTCATTTCCTGCCTCTGGATTCCTGTCTGCTGGGACCTGCCTTGGCTTTCCTTGATAATGAACTGCAACTTATAAACTAAATAAACTATATCTTTCCCAAGTTTATTGTGGTCAGTGTTTTAATACATTAACAGGATAAAACTAGGGCAATGATGGTGCAAGTCTTTAATCCCAGCACTTGTGAAGCAGAGGCACATAGATCTCTGTGAGTTTGAGGCCAAAAGAATTTACAAAGTGAGTGCAGGCCTCAAACTCATTTTTTAAGTGTTTCTCTGCCACTTGATATTCCTTGTTGAGAATTCTCTGTTTATCTCTGTACCCTATATTTAAAATTGGATTACTTGGTTTGTTGGTGTTTAACTTCTTGAGTTCTTTATATACTCTGCATATTAGCCTTCTGACAGATGTAGGAAGATCTTTTCCCAGCCTTTAGGCTGTCGTTTTGTTCTGTTGACCATGTCCTTTGCTTTACAGAAGCTTTTCAGTTCCTGATGTCCCATTAACAATGCAATGGGAATGGTAACAGATTATTATTAACCACAGAGACAAAATATGTACGAAATATTCCTTGTGTGCATCTCGTCCAAGAGTTCCCTGTCATACACTAATACCTTGTCACATATCTACATCTTCTATTGAGCATGGCGCCATTATTTCCTTATTAGTCACCTAAAATCTGTCCAGGATTGTTATTTTACAGTAATAGTTCTACACCTGTAGTTTATTTCACTCCCAACCTACGTGTTGCAGTTCCTGTATCCTTGTTCTTTTTACCCTCCAGAAGAGTTTTATTGCCTCTTTAATGTAAATGCTTATTGGTCCAGTGCCTGTTTTTATTTTTTCTGGTGATTCACCATTTTGTTTAACCTGTTCCATTATTCCAATCTGGTGTTATTAAGAATCAATGGGACACTTTGTCATAGTATCCTTTGTGACTATTAGCAGATGGAATTCTGTGGGCTTGAAGAATACTGTCACATTTTTTTAGCCTTTTTATGAACAGGCATTTCCTAGGTTCTCATTTTTAAATAATGAAAAAAAAATCTGTGAATTTACTGTAAGTAGATAGTCTGAAAATAAGAAAAAAAAATGTCTAACAGTACCCATATCAGGTCTCTAGAGCCTGGGTCATTAGTGTCGAAATGGGTGCCCTCTTGACCATTTTTTTGTACTAAGGCAAGGAAAATACCTAGCCAAATTTGACTCTAACTGAAACCATGGGGATTTCAACTCCATCATTAAGGAAGCACAAAATACAGCCATGCCACACTCAGGAGCAAGACAACAAGAGCAAATTGACAGAGTGTGAGTCTGATTTCAGTCCTGTTCTTTCAGCAAGTGATACTGATTTGAGAGTAAAATGGGCTACAACCTGTGTGATAGGATCATGCAGCCTGAGCCTTGTCATTTACAAAGATCGATCATGCTGTGAACTTGGCAAGGAAGCAATTTCTTTTCTCGTAAGCCATGTTCCAAGGAGCCAGAGTAGAGAAGTCCATCCTTGTCATCAGATGCATCTGCAAAAGCACATAGCATGCTCCATGGTGATTAGGACAAATAAAGCAGTGGCAAGGGAGCAGGGTCAGGACAAGCTGCTCAGTTTCAGAAGCATCATCACAGAGAATTTGTGTTCATACACATAGGAGTGAGTGGAGGAAGCCATATGGAGCTCTGGAGAAAATTCTTCCAAAAAGAATTATAAAAATGGTAACATTGGGGGTGTGCTTAGCATAGTTGGAAAACCAGGATATTGAAAGTAGATATGAGTGAATAAGGAGTCCCAGATTAGAAGAAAAAAACAATAAGAAAATATGCTAAAATATTATTCTTTTTTAGGCTTTTATTTTAGTGACACAATGTTGACTTTGCCTCTTTAGGAGATTTTTAAAAAATTCCCAGGCTGAGGCTAGTTTGTTTATGTTGATAAACATCATCTCACATTCATATAAGCAAAAACTCACTTTGTTTGCTTCAGTCCACAAACATTTCAGCAACCATTTTCTAAGCTCTTGTTACACAATAGGCAACTTGATGATTGCATTTAGATGTTTATTTACTTCTTGTTTTTGAGATAGTATTTTTTATCTGAAGCTCTAAGTAGCCATTATTTGTCCCAGTTGGCCTTGAGCTTAAAATTCTCTTGCACTCACCTTCAAGGTTCTATAGGATTACAGTAATGCACCACTACACACATTAAGTAATACATTTTGGACTTGTTTTGTTCCCCTTTTATTTATTAGTTGATTGATTGATTGATTGATATTGATTGTTACGTAGCCCTGGCTGTTCTGGAATTCACTGATTTGTATGTAGATCAGATTGGCCTTGACACAGAGATCTGCCTGCCTCTGTCTCCTGAGCGCTGGGACAAAATGTATTGCCTTTTGTCAAAAGGTGACACAAAAGGTGTCACCATCACCACCACAACTTTTTAAGCAAGTTTTTAGTTAAAACAGAATTATATTTCCTTCCTTTCCTTTCCTCCCTCCAGCTTCTTCTAGCTACCCTCCATGGAACCCCTCCTAGGCTCTGCTACTCTCAAGAAGATAGCCTCTTTTCCATTGACTATATTTGTTACATATAGCTGTATATAAATACAAACTGGTAAGTCCATTGTTATAGTTTGTGTGCAGTGGAGGTGACAAGAATACTATAAGGTCTACTGTGCCAATGCCAAAGAATGTCACCCGGAAATAGCTACTTAATGATGTAGCTCTTAATTCATGATTACTCAAACTGCATTCCTGAGCCATGTGAAATCTCTAAATGGCTCTTCATCCAGTCTTAAAGGTCTTGGCTTGCTACACAATATGTGAATAGAAGCAGGTTTGGAAAGGGTTATGGTCATACTTTGAGTATCTCAAAGTATAAGGTACTCTCTGACATAAGAATTCTGGGGGCTGGCTTTGAAATCAGGTGAGTAACCAGGTTTTCCTTGAGGGAAAACAGGGACAGTGTGTGTTCACGTCCAGTAGAATATGTGATATAAGGATATGTACACAGTGTATTTATGGCTGTAAACCTGTTTATATATGTTTTCTTATGCTTACTTGCCTATATTTCAATAATTCTGCTGTTAGGTCTTTGTCCAAACTCAGTTAATTCTGACACTACATGGAAAGCTTGAGTACAAGCAGATCTCAGCCTATCGTTTCATACACAGAATATGAACTGTGAGAGCTCTAGTCTAGGTTCTGCTCAATGGGAGAATTTACTCAAATCACCATCTTTTCACCTGTATTTAGTCCATGAGAACTGTCACAGCCTAACCGGCGGCTTGAAACTGAAGCATTTGAGGTAGGTAGTCACAAGGAAAGTTACACAGGGGTCCTGGGCATGAGTTGAAGGAGCAGGTTAGTGTGATCACAGCAGGTGACAGGGGAATCATACACTTCACTCACCCAATTTTATAAGACTTCCACTGTCCTCTGTCCTTATGTAAAGTGTGTCATTTCCTTCTGAAGAGAGCTGGCTGGTTTGTAGATCTAAATTTATGTCTTGTGGGACCTGATCCAACAAAAGATACTCAGTTTTGCACACGTGGCCATTGAGTCACTAGTATGCCACGATCTACTTTTTTATTATTTAATTATTTTTATTGTTATTAATTACAGTTTATTTACTTTGTCTCTCCCCTGTACCTCCCTCTCTCCTCCCTTCCCAATCCCACCCTCTCTCTTCCCCACCTGTGTCCCTCTCCCAGTCTACTGATAAGGGAGGTCCTCCTCCCCTTCCCTCTGATCCTAGTCTATCAGGATTCATCAGGAGTGGCTGCATTGTCTTCTTCTGTCCTCTGGTAAGGCTGCTCCCCCTTCAGGGGAAAGTGATCAAAGAGCAGGCCAATCAGTTCCTGTCAGAGACAGTCCCTGTCCCAATTACTATGGAACCCATTTGGATACTGAACTGTCATAGGCTACCTCTGTGCAGGGGTTCCAGGCAATCTCCATGAGTAGTCCTTGGCTGGAGTATCATTCTCAGAAAAGACCCCTGTATCCAGACTTTTTGGATCTGTTGCTCTTCTTGTGGAGCTCCTGTCTTCTCTAGGTCTTACTATCTCCCACTTCTTTCATAAGATTCCCTGCACTCTGCCCAAAGTTTGGCTATGAGTCTCAGCATCTGCCTCCATACCTTGATAGGTAGAGTATTTCAGAGGCCCTCTGTGGTAGGCCCCTGTCCTGTTCCCTGTTTCCTCCCTCCTCTGATATCCATCCTCTTTGCCTTTCTGAGTGGGGACTGAGCATCTTAGCTAGAGTCCCAGAAGCTACTTTTTGAAAGGAAATTGTTAAATCAGATTTTTAATGCATAAGTCCAGCTTTTGCTTCCTTCATGTCAGTCTGAAACTAAGTCCATCCCCTTGCATTTTCTAGGAAGCTGATGGCATCTGGACATGCAAGACAACTGCAGGACTATCTCTGTATCTTTAGGAAACATGATCCAAGACATATGGAAGCTTAAATCAATGCTGTATCCCCTGCCCTCAGGCTGTCCCAAACTAGAAACTTTGAAGTTTACATATTACATACATTTTCATGCAATTATATATGTTGCCTTTAACTAAGCATCTAACTCTGTGTTTCTTTCCTACTTACAGATTTGTTTGTAAAAATATTGTTTACTGTTTAATTTTGAAGGAATTTTATCAGAATAGTATTGGTTTTTTCAAACCCTAAAATTTATACTTTGGCTATCCTTAGTATATGTCACATCTCCAGGAGCCTAGCATAACTCCTTTAAGAGGTTTCCGCCTTCCACCTTCCCGATGGTGAGTGCTCTCTGTCACAAACAACTCCATATTTGGCTAAGGCTGAGGATCTGGCTTGCTTCCGTGTATGTGGACCTATCTGCATTGCCCACGAGGCACGCTGGGGTTGGCTACCCAGAGGCTATTTTAAGCTGTGGGCTGGCTTTCCCCAGGGTCAGAAGATTGCTCAAGGTTCCTGAATAAACTGCATTGAGAAGAACAAAAAAAAAAAAGAGGTTTCACCCAGTAGCTGATAAAAACAGATGCAATGACCCACACACAAACAATATAGAGAGGTCATGAAGTCCTATGGAAGAGTTAGAAGAATGATTGAAGGAGCCAGAGTGGTCAATGACTCCACAAGAAGACTTACAGAGTCAACTAACCTGTGTCAGTGAGGGCTTACAGAATGAAACACCAACCAAAGAGCACGCATGGACTGGAATTAGCCCCCCCTGCACATATGTAACATATACACAGCTTGGTCTTCATATGGATCCCCTAAGAACTGAGCCGGGGACCTCTCTGACTCGGATGCCACCCTTGGATTCCATTCCTCTAACTGGGCTGCCTTATCTGGCCTCGGTGGAAAAGGATGCTCCTACCTCTCTCTGCAGGGACTTAATATGCCAGGGTGGGTTGGTATCCATGGGGAGCTTCCCTTTCTAAGGAGAAGGAAAGGGAAAACAGGGGACAGTTGTGTGAGGAGGGCATTGGAAGGTTGCAGGCTCCAATCAAGATGAAAAGTGAATAAACAAATAAATAAATGTTAAAAATATATGTCCCATCTCACTCATCAGTCTCCACAATGCTTTAGGATCAGGATGATTTTGTATAGACTATCATTGTGGTCAAGGTGCCTTAAAATATGTAGGAATAGAGAAAACAGTTTAATAAAGCCATGAGTAAAAGACAGTGAATGTTTACCCTTGTCTTTTTACATAGATTTTAAAAATTTCTAAAAATTTAATAGTGCAGAAAATAGCTATAATATTATCTAGTAGTTCAAGAGATGACTGAGTGGTTAAGAGCACTTGATGCTCTTGCAGAGGCTTGGAGCTTTGTTCCTAGAACTCCTATCAGGTGGCTCTGACTGCAATATCCCTGGGACTCAATGTTCTCTCTGGCGTTAGTGGGAAGTGGCATACATATGAAGTACATACATACATGTATACATATATACAGACAGACAGACACATGTACACACATAAAAATTCATTATTATTACCCTCTCAAATGAATATTTTTTCTTTCTTTTTGCAGCATTCAATCAAATTATGTGAACATTGCCAGCTGTGAGAACTTGTCATGTTAATGGAGGAGTTAGACTCTGGTTCACAGTAATGGCAGTACAGCTGCCACTGTCTTGGTCTACTGAAGACAGGTGACTGGCAGAAACCAGACTCGCCTGCAGAATCTCCTGCTCCAAAGAAAGAAATGGTAATGTAGATATGTTACATATCACTTATGCTAAATATGCAGCAGAAATCATGTCATGATTGCTTCCTCTATGCAAATCAGTATGAAATGTCCTAAAAAACTAAAAACAGAATGGCTGTATGTCCCAGAGATATTATTCGATGGATTGTACATCATTCTGCTACAAAGATAATCACTTGTCCATATTGATTCAAGAACTATTCATAATGACCAAGCCATGGGGTTGGAATAGATGTCTATTATCAGATGAATGGATAAAGAATGTGTGACATACTTACAGAATGAAGTAATATGCAGCAACAAAGGAGAAAAATGTCCTTTCAGGAAAATAAAACAAAGTATCTTTCCATTAAAGAAAAAAAGTCATACTTAATAAGAGATCAACCACTGTATGTGTATGTGTGTGTGTGGTGGGTATAGAGACTGGGAAAAATACTATTCACAAAAGCTCAGAGAGTGAAATATGTGTAAATAGAGCCAAATGACAACATACACATAAAAGTATCTGTGTAACTCAATGTTTTGTACAATAAATAAACACTGATAAAAAAGAAACAGCTAACACTGATGGACCCGTCCAAAGAGCCATTGAAATCATTGCAGGTGGATGTGTCCAATATCTCTGTTCAGTAACTTTAATAATTGGTGAGCTGTACTGGTATTTTGTCTAACTGTGTCAGAGTCAATTCTGACACTATTTTGTAGATAGTGATAATATCCATTTTCCAACATATAGCTTCTGTTATGTTGCTGTGGACTCTTTACTGAAGTGTTGGAGAACTGTCAATAGACAGTCTGATATGGTCTATACTCACTATGGGATTACAAAGTCTTTCTTTGAATCAATAAAGACTTGTTGTCAAATGCTCTTTATTCACAAAATGCTTACAATTAAATAAAACAAGAGTGGTCTCAGTGGCTAATAGCAACATTTGTGCTCTTCTCTCTGTGAATTTCTCTCTCACATTCAGTAACAGCCTTCACCAAACATCCCTGAACATCAAGGTATCTGGATTTCATTTCTATCTCTGTTTTCATTTGGGATGCTCTTGAAAGGTCTAATAACTCAAAAGCCCTTGAAAGAGCCCCCAGAATGCCCCAATCTGTTTGGTTAATCTGAATAAAACCCAAAGCTCGCAGGCAGCCAATCAACTTGAAGGCTTGACCTACGTATAATGATTTAACAAACCTGACGAAAAGTCCTTGACAGCTCTGGAAAGTAATTAAATATTTAGCCAATCCTAAATCCCCTATACCTCCTGAGTCAACCAATCAAATGGAAGGTTACCTCACTCCTAGAGATCTCCCTAATTGCCTTTAAACTGAGCCTGCTTACCCACTTTGTGGCACCATTCTAAGGACTGGTGAACCCAGCATGCTGGCAAATGTCTGCAAAATAAACATCCCTTGCTTTTGCATACTCTGGAGACTGGGGTCTTTCTTCAGTGGTCCTCAGACCCTATCTGTAGGGAGGTATGTTTTCTGATGGCACAGCGTAAGTTACTGGTATCAGTTACTACTTCCTTCACATTGTCAGCTTTCAGCTTTGAGTATGTCATGGTCTCCTGCTCATGTGCTCTCTGCCATTCTCACCTTCAGTAATGAGTAGGGTCATGAGAACCATACCTTAAAACTATTCACAGGGCTCTTGGCTAGACATTCAATGTGAAACACTGGCAAAGCATTTAATGCTGAATATATAGGTCTTATCATAATTTCAGTACAATATTCTCAAAAATCTACAACTATCCATCTTTATTTCATTTTTCTATTTGAATTGCTTGCTGGTAAGTAATGTAACTTCTCGCTGTGTTGGGTGTTCATTTATTGTCTCTTAGCACAACTGAACATTGCATGCCTTATTAGACATATAATTCTTATTTGTAACAATTAGGAGCAAACTTCCTATGGGAGCCTGAGTAAGTAAACACCTTTTTTCTGGGTAGTTGGCACAGGATTAAGACTGCAGGAATGTTCTTTCTTCCCATTGATCTGGAAGTGTGTGTGCCAGAAGTGCACACACAAACACACACACACACACACACACACAAACACACACAGTACTAGGATTTCAGCAAGCTGCACTTGTCAGTCCTACACTGTAGTGTCTTACCTGCCAGCCTCAGGCTGATGGAACTCTGGCAGGATGATTTCTTACCATCACATTTTACCCACCATCTTGGAGCCAGCTCTATCCAGGGACAATGCACACCGCCATTTTTACCAACTCGTTGGCTTCTCACTTGACAATTCACAGCTGTGGAAAGTCTGTGCTGACAACTCAGTAATGTCTTCAACAAGAGTGACCAAATAGCTACAGCATTTCTAATGAGCATCCAATGTTAGTCGTGAGGCAGAAAGTCCTGTGACAATTTTATTGGCTTGTTATTCCTGTGGGCATGTTATTCAGGTCCTGTGGTATCTTACAAGAATTTTTTGTATTGTGTGTTGGTAAATAATCTCTTGTCCCTCCTTGATATTTTAAATTGAAATTCTGATTACTGTTGCTTTCTAATGTGTTCTCAATGGATCCTTGTCAGTATTGAAAAAGAATACCAATGGTTGAGAGAGATAAATTTTGAGATGGAGTTTAAAAAAAAAATTCAGTCATATTAATGCTAGATTCTTCCAAATATATGAGGGGTGTTAAACCATATGTATATTTTCAACATTCATACATGGTGTCAAACAATTCTACAAAGTTGGTACACGAACTAAACTCTGATCAGGACTTTGAATTCTCATTATTCCAGTTTGTTCCAAATACTTACCTTTGGTTATCTTCTTGGCTTCAGTCACCCTGACAAATGTGTAATTGCATCTATTTAAGTTTCATTTTATTTTTATTTACAGTAAAACTTATGAGGTTCATGTGCTCATTGGCAATGTGAATATCCTTTTACATATTTATTTTTAAATTCCATTTCCTAATTTGCATTGCTTTTGATACACTTTTCCTTACTAACTTACATGACTTCATGTATTCCATAAGTTGTACATTTTATTGATGGTATTTACTTCAAGTTCTCTTTTCCCCTATCTCTGGGGGCATAGAACAAATAAATAACAAATTGGATTTATATGACAGAGCATACACACACACTCAATTGAAAAATTGTAATTTGGAAAAAATAAGTATTATTAACCTGAGCTGTGCTATACTATGTTCATAGATTGAGGATCTATAACATAGGATGCTGTCAATTCTCTATGTTATGTACAAGTTTAATAAACTCCATAATAAAATTATTATGAGTTATATTTTGAAAACTGAAAATGTAATTTTAATTTTCATATGACAATGTGACATTCTTAGTAGGGATTTTATTCTGATGGAAAGACCTATGCTGAAGCGTTTCTGATTTCATTTAGTGTGACTTTGGCATGAGTGTATTTAAGGAGATACATGGGTGCAACAAAGCAATTCAGTGACAGGGCCAACACCCTTTGCCTCAGTAACTTACGTGATGCTGTATACAATTTATTTTCAATTCTTTAACCTCTGTTTACTTAAAAAAATCCTCCATGTGTTTGCCAAACTCTGTGCTTGCATTGCCATATTACTGCCTCTTTGATTCTATGATTCTTCCTTACATAGCATTCACTTAATGATATTTTGAAAAATTCTTTCCATGTGACTGTGATTCACAGCATGGGTTTCCCTTTGAAGCCTACTGTATAATATTTATCCTCAAAGGAGTTTTCATGCAATTTATTTCTTAAATTGCTTTAAGAAAGAATCTAGCACATCAATGTCCAAACCATTGTATACTCCCTCTCCTTTTTTTTTGTAAGTAAATTAATTCTCTTCAAGTCACAACTATGATAACTTGTCAAAATTAAATTTAGTATCTACTTTTATTGTAATAATTTTCATGTGGGGTGAAAAAGGAAAGCAATTTCATTTGATTAGTAGTGCCCCAATTTTTTTTAGAGTAGCATTTTGACAGATTCATTTTTTTCAAAGAAAGGCATATTTAACTTCCAACTGTTATTTTATAGAGAATATTATTGTCCATTCACAGAACACAGCAAGAGCTACTGTTAACAACATGCTTACTTTGAAGACATTGTACAGCTTTTGGCCTTGTTTTAATAATCAGCCAGTTTTGCATAAAATTCCCAACAGGAAAAGCTAAAATGTGTTGCAACCATTAGCTCCATACATGTTATATTTGATCATGTTTTTCTTCCATGCTGATTAATGTAATTAATTTTAAAATAGATAAATGTTTTTTCTATAACTGAAGACAACATACTGCTAAAGTGATATTAAATTCATAAATTGTCTTTTAAGGGTGCTGGATTTTTGTTTGTCAAAATTTAGTTTTTCTTTCACATGTGGGTCTAAAACAAATTAACAAAGGTTATTTTTTCAATGAATCTCCTAAGGAAGATGAATTGTTCTGAACTGTTTAAAAAAGTGAAGAGAGTTTGGGGTAATATTATTGAAGCCAGCATTTTATTGATCACTTCTTAGCTTACAAGTAAAAATCACAAGAATTCATGCAGTCATTTTGTACTTGGATTAGAAAGCCATGAGAAGGAAACTATTATGGACAAATTTCTCCCCTTGACTCTTTCAATCAGACTTTGCTTCAGCAATTATAGGCTGAGAGATCTCTTTTCATAGGGTGCTAAGAGACCGAGCAAGGCAGAGATGGTTGACATTTTGTTTATCAGGTCAGATTGCAGATTGTATCTATTCCAGCTGGTTGTAAAGCTTCCTGTCCAATGCAGTGGAGTGTGGCAAACAGCACTCTGCGCTCCTTCACAGGCTAACAAGGACTTAAGTCAGTCATTCCAGCAGATCCTGTTTTCTTCCCGAGTTAGCCTCCAGTAATCCTTTCACTCCTGTCTCCACTTCCTCATCTATGTTTCAGAGAATGCCACTTGTGCAAAAAGAATTTTTTTAAATGCCATATAGAATCCTATTTCAAATTAATACAAACTCAGGAACACAGAATTAAAGCCAGAGTGCCATATATTTATCTACTAAAATAAGTTTAAATACAACATCAGAGTGACACTAGTCAGGTGGATTATTTGAGCACAACCAACAGAATAATAATTGATTAAGGAAATATAAAGGAGATGAAAGTCCTATGTGGAAGTACACATGTATTTTGATAATCATTGGACATCAATGTCTGCTGTGATGCGAGATTGCTGGTGAGCACTGCAAAAAGTTTCCTAGAATATTGTTTTATATTTTTTCCGAGGAAAATCTAATTAGCAGAAAAGACAAACTTACAGGGATATAAGCAGTTTCATTAGTACCTTACAAGAATATATGGTCAAAATAAGCAAGGAAGAATATTTACCAAACACTCAAAGATTTAAGACTGGAATCCCAAATGTTATATTTACAGCATTGTCCTAATATCTGTTCAATTACAACTGTAAGGGAGTAACTTTTAAGCATATGAAGAGGTATTTTAATTTTAAATCATGTAATTATCATAAGAGACCATTGTAGAAATTATTTTTATAAACCAACTATCTGTAGCCCTTAAACCCAGCACTCTAGAAACCAAGGAGTGCAAATCTCTGTGTTGGAGGCTACCTGGTTTACAGAGTATGTTCAGGGGCAATCGGGGATACGTAGAGAAACCTTGTCTCAAAAAAAAAAATACACACACACACATGCACACACGTGTTAACGTGTGTTCATGAAGACTTTTTTGTGTATGTAGAGATTAGTACTAATTATAAGAGAAAGTTGTCTTCTGCCATCATGTCGGTCCTGAGAATTCAGAGTCTGTTTGCCATGGTTGGTGGCTACCTTCTGAGCCATTCAGCTAGTCCTAAATTATTTTTAACATGATATCTTTTAGCACTTAGCCTTCATCAGCTTAGCATGTTCTTGCTGTAATTTTCACCATTTCTTACTTTGAAAAGTTTCTAATAAATGATTATTTTTTCCTAAATTACTATAACTTTGTCACGGAGAAATAAGTTCAAGCATTTGTTTTGAATATTACCTTTTATCCCCAAAGTGCTTTGTAGCAAGGGTAAGTTTTGGAACTGGTTTAAAGTTCCATGCTTTAAGTTTTGCTTAAAGTGAATGCTTAAAGTTTTATAGCACTTATTGGATTGCATTGTTAGTAAATTTGTTGTTGGTAATGCTGATCTTCATAGATTTTATATTGTTATGGCCTGAACAAATAGAGTGTACCATTCAAGAATGGTGAATTACAGACGTATTTGTTTTGTATTGACTACAATTTGATGTGCATGAGAATTCACATGGAGGGATGTGAAGTTGGATACAATAATGAAATAAAATATTTACTTCCAGTATTAGGCTTCAGTCACAGCTGCATGTGCAAAGGCAAATATATTGCTTCTCTAACTACTATAAAATAGTTGTGCTGGAGAGACGGCTCAACAGAAAATAGCATCTGCTGCTCTTGTTGAGGAGCTGAATTTGTTCTCTGCACCGTGTTGGGAAGCTCACAATCGCCTGTGACTCTACCTCTAGGTCATCTCATGTTCTTGTCTGGATTCTCTGGGCACTTCACTGATGTGCACATACCTATACAAGCAGCCACATACATATAATATATACATAATAAAAATAAAATAAAGTAAATCCTAAAACAGTAACTACAGCTTCCTTAATCAGTCTCCTAAACAGGATGTCTTCAGTGGCCAAGCAAGTTTTTGTCTCTGACAGCAGTACCCCAGAACACTTGCTTGTGTGGCCCTCTTGGATCTTAAATGTTTTAGATATTAATAAAGTTGTGGGACTGGAGAGTGGCTCGGAAGTCAAGCCAAATGTCAAGGTGGGGGTTTGTGCAGGCACTGGAGACCAGCGCTGTTTTCACAAAGTCACTCAGTTATTAGGCACTGTTTATAATTCACCACGTTACTATGCTTTATGCATTCGATTTTCTTTACATTTAATAGTTTAAAGTTTAATATGTCTCTTAGCAATAAAACTTTTTTCACCTTATACTTGCTTCAATGTACATATTTATTTGCCCGTTAAACCACTAGCTTGTAGCTTATGTTTATCCAAAAACGTCTTAGAATATATACGTGAACCAAAGACAAGAACAATTTCTGCTTCAAAGATGTTTACATTAGTAAATACCTCAAATGCCATGGATTTTTAACTTTAGTGTCATATTCTCAAGCAAAGTTGATGCATCTGTGCAGTCTTGCTGTATATATTAAGTCATAAGATATACAACATAAATGTGAATTATTATTTTAATCATCATGTATATGTGATTTTGGTGAGATTAAACTACACTTTGTAATTATTGATATCTTTAATTCACACCTGTTATTTTTGTACAATGAACTTACATAGTCAAGAATCCTGGGCCAACCACTAACATCCACCCCATAGGATGAGATGTATAAAACAGATGACAGATGGCCAAACAGACTGACAAAAACAAAGACACAGACAAACATCCAAACTGAAATAGAGTTTATGCTTTCTGTGCCTCAGAGCCGATTGCAGGCGTACAGAAATTAGGAAGTGGGGAACTGTTTCTGGTTACACTTTGCTGCTCACAGCAGGAGTTCTGGCCTAACACAGCATTTCAGGGCAACTGCTGCTCCATTTCTCCATGCAATGGGAAAAGATGAAGTAAGTACAGACTTTTTTTGAGAAAATGAACATGATTTGCACTTGATTTAGCACCCTCTGCAGGAAAGGAATATTACCAGCAAGGAGAGTATGGTGTGTACAAACAGAGAGTAGATCCCACTAAGACCATGAATCACCCTGTAAACTTCGGTAGGGAGCCCTGCTTCATAGGTACAGTAGCAAGATCCTTCACACTTTAGGTTATTTTTCCTTTATTTAAATTTATTATTTTTATGTATGTATTTTTTAAAATTTTTATTCTATTTTTATTAATTACGGCTTCTTCACTTTAGATTTTTAATCAACTACAAAATTCAGTTCTATTCTGTGGAAGCCAAATTACCCCTCAAATAAAAAGCATTTAGAACAAGCAATAATCCATTAAAACCCCAAATTCCCAGTTCAGACATAGCAGTCAAGAACAAAAGCTCAATTAGCAAATTTATTGAGTCATTATGGCATTTTGAAATCCTCTCACGGTCAATTGATATTCCATCCTTACCTTTTAACAAGAATGGTTGACCCACATTTGATGCATCTTAGTCAACACTGTACTTTCCATTAGCAAAGTTTATTAGCAAGTTGTAAATAGCAAACACAAAAACCAACGAGAATTTTGAGTACTAGCCTGAGATAAATTCTCTGCATAAAACTTCTAGACAATAGAACATGAAACAATAGAGAGAGTTTAAACGTTAACATACAATATCCCAGGCTCATCTGGTGCTGATATATGCCTGTAATCTCAGTACTCAGGAGGCTAGGGTTGGAAGATTATGAAGTTCTTAACTCTTTCCTGATCTACTTCCAAAGCCAGCATCTTAAGATTCACACTTTAAAACTTCAAATGAAATTTCTACAAAACAAAGCAGTTATTGTAACATTTAAAAGTAGTGACAATTATCATAGACAAAGGATACACAAAATCTTTAAGAGGAGTTTAAGCAATTTCACACCCCAAAGACCATCCCATAGCCATTTAACAGTCATTTACCCCTCCTTTTCTTCAGTCTCATGGTAGCCGTCAAACTGTGTTGTATGTGTTCCTTTGGGTTTATCTCATTTGGATATTCACTATGGAACTTTTCTTGCCTTACCATGAAATTTCATGAAACACCAAATGATTTGTGCAATAGCTGCACTGATTTACAGGACAGACAGCAACATATTCATTTTTTCACAACTTCATAACACTTTGTATTTTATATAATTTTGCTTTGGTCATCCAATCGGATATGAAGTTCAATTTTATTGTATGGGTTAAAAATATTGGCGAATCTTTTATTGCTACTGAGTTTGACATGTATTTTATCATGGATCCTTTGCATATTGTGTCTAAACATTTCTATCCACGCACTTTGTTATTTTGTTATTTGTTGTGGTAATTTGGGGGGCTGGAACCAAGTGGCCTTGTTCATGACAAGCATGTAGTTGTTCACAGGGCCGTTTCCTCAAGTACATTGATTCTGTGATTAATTCAGTGTTCGTCTTTTTGTTGTGCTCCAAGGATTCTTTATGCATACTAGGTTCTTGAAATATATGTATAATATAAAATATTATATGACTATGCATATATATGCATAATATAAATTTTTATACAATTCTTTATCCATATTATTTATGTTCTCGTACAGTGATATTGTTTATGTCATAAGAATTGATTCTGAGCAAGTTCCAATTGTCAGGTTTTTCTCCTCTTTAGTTGTACTTTTGAAGTGACATCAGAAAAACAGTGAGAAAATTAATGATTACTTCTTTATTTTGGTTAAGAATTTAGGATCCGGTTATTTTAAAAAATTAAAATATACTTTAAATATATTTAGATAAATTCCCTGATAATTTTATACAATGCATTTTGTTTATATTCATTCCCATTCCTTTGATAATTTACCAAAATCAATCCTACCTCCACCTACCTTCATGTTTTTTATAAAAAATGAATAAAAATATTTATTGATATGCTTATGAACATAAGAAATACAGATAAGTATAGGTTCCCTTGATTGCAGATCTTTCTCTCTAACCTATCTTTGTGTTTGTATTTCTTAATTTTTCATTGATTTATTCATTTTTACATGCTGATAGCAGCCTCCTCTTTGCTCTCCTCCCAGTTCTGCCCTCCCAAGCTCTTTCCCCTTTTCCCCATTCCCTTCTCCACAGAAAACGGAAGTATCCTTTGACTCACTCTGGCACACCAAGTCACATCAGGGTATTAGCCCTCTGTCAGATGTAAGGTTGATGAAGATCTTTTCTCCATGCACAGGCTGCCGTTTTGCTCTACTGATGGTGTCCTTCACCTTACAGAAGCTTTTCAGTTATATGAGGCCCCATTTATTAATCATTGATTTTAGAGCCTGTGCTGTTGGAGTTCTGTTCAAGAAGCTGTGGCCCAGCACCATGTGCTGAAGATGCTTTCTTTTTCCCATTGTATGGTTATGGCTTTTTTTTTTTTTTTTTTTTTTAAAAAAAAAATCTAGTGTCTGTAGGCATGTGAGTTTATTTGTGAGTCTTTGATTTGATTCCATCATCAACATTTGTTTTTATGCAAATAACATGCAGTTTTTATAACTATTGATTTGTAATACCACTTGAAATCAGGGATGGTGATACCTCCAGAAGTTTTTTTATTATACTGAATTGTTTCAGCTTTTCTGAGTTTTTTATTAATCCATATAAAGTTGAGAATTGCACTGTAAAGCTCTGTAAAGAATCCTGTTGAAATTTTGATGTGAATTGCATTGAATCTGTAGATTGTATTAGGTAAGATGTCCATTTTCACTATGTTAATCCTAATAATCCCTGAGCATGGCAGATCTTTCCATCTGCTGATATCTTCTTCAACTTTTCCTTCAAAGACTTAAAGTTTTTTGTCATACAGGTATTTCACTTCCTTTGTTAGAGTTACACTAAGAGATTGTATATTGTTTTTGCCTATTGTGAAGGCTGTTGTTTCCCTAATTTCTTTTTCAAAATATTGTTTTGTTTTATTTATTTTTTATTTTTTGGTCATGTGGAATTCTTTTTTTTATTACATTTTATTCACTTTATATCCCCTCTGTAGTTCCCTCCCTCCTCTCCTCCCAACTCCTTCCTTCCTCCCCCTTCTCCACACATGCCCCTCCCCAAGTCCACTGATAGGGGAGGTCTTCTATTCCTCTCTTCTGATGTTAGTCTATTAGGTCTCATCAGGAGTGGCTGCATTGTCTTGCTCTGTAGCCTGATAAGGCTGCTCCCTGCTCAAGTGGAGGTGATCAAAGAGCAGGCCATTCAGTTCATGTCAAAGACAGTCCCTGTTCCCATTACTATGGAACCCACTTGGACACTGAACTGCCATGGTCTACATCTGTGCAGGGGTTCTAGGTTATCTCCATGCATGCTACTTGCTTGGATTATAAGTCACAGGGAAGAACCCTGTGCTCAGAATTTTGGTTCTGTTGCTCTCCTTGTGGAGTTCCTGTCCTCTCCAGATCTTACTATTTCCCACTTCTTTCATAAGATTCCCTGCATTGTGCCCAAAGGTTAGCCATAAGTCTTAGCATCTGCTTTGATAGTCTGCAGGACAGAGCCTTTCAGAGGCCCTCTGTAGCAGGCTCCTAACTTTTTCCCTGTTTTCTCCTTCTTCTGATGTCCATCCTCTTTGCCTTTCTGGATAGGAATTGAGCATTTTAGCAAGAATTCTCCCTCTTGATTAGTTTTTTTAAGGTGTACAGATTTTAGTAGGTTTATCCTTTATTATATGTCTATATGAGGGAGTATATACCGTGTGCATCTTTCTGCTTCTGGGTTACCTCACTCAGGATGATCTTTTCCATTTCTCACCATTTACCTACAAATTTCATGATTTCCTTGTATTTTATTGCTGAGTAGTATTCCATTGTGTAGATGTACCATAATTTCTGTATCCAATCTTCAGCTGAGGGGCATCTGGGTTGTTTCCAGCTTCTTGCTATTACAAATAAAGCTGTTACAAACATAGTTGAGCAAATGTCCTTATTGTGTACTTGAGCCTCTTTTGTATGTATGCCTAGAAGTGGTATAGCTGTATCTTGAGGAAGTGCTATTCCTAGTTGTCTGAGAAAGATCCAGATTGCTTTCCAGAGTGGTTGTACAAGTTTACATTCCCATCTGACAGAGGGCTAATATCCAGTATATATAAAGAACTAACGAAGTTAAAAAGCAATAAATCAAGTAATCCAATTACAGAGCTAAACAGAGAATTCTCGATAGAGGAATATTTAATGGCAGAGAAACAATTTAAAGAAATGCTCAATGTCATTAGTCATCAGGGAAATGTAAATCAAAATGACCCTGAGATTTTACCTTACACCCGTCAGAATGGCTAAGATCAAAAACTCAAGTGACAACACATATTGGAGAGGTTGTGGAGAAAAGGACACCGTTTACTATTTGTATAAAGAAAAGCTACTGATTGCAGGTTTTTTTGAGTTAATTTTGTATTTAGCCACTTTGCTGAAGGTGTTTATGTTAATTATCATATAACTTATGAATAGAGATACCCTCCCTCTAATTTTTTCCTTTCCTCTCTTAGTTGTTTTTTTGCCTTAGCTAGAATTTCAAGTACTATATTGCATAGATATGGAGAGAGTGGACAGCTTTGTCTTGTCACTGATTTTAGTGAAATTGCTTTAACTTTCTGTATGGGCCTTGTATTTCTGATCTAATTCTTTTATCATTAAATGGTGTTAGATCTTGTCAAAGGCTTTTTCAGAGTCTAAAAAATTGGTCATGTGATTTTTTTTCTTTCAGATTGTTTATATGGTAGAATACATTGATGGATTTTCATATGTTGAAACATTCCTGCATCCCATGGATGACACCTACTTGTTCATGGTGGGCTTTGTTTGTGATGAGATCTGGGATTCGGTTTGCAAGTATTTTTTTTTTTATTTTTTGAGCATTTTTGAGTCAATGTTCATGAGGAATATTGATGTAAAACTCTGTCTATTGTTTGATTCTTTTTGTGGTTTAGGTAACAAAGTAACTTAAAAATGAGTTTGGAAATGCTCCTTCTGTCTCTATTTTGTGGAACAGTTTGAAGAACATTGATATTTATTCTATTTTGAAAGTCTCATAGTTATTTATTTATTGGTTGGTTGGTTGGTTGGTTGGTTGGTTGGTTGGTTGGTTGGGAGATTTTTGATGACTGCTTCTATTTCCTTAGGGGTTATCGGTTTATTTAGATTGTTAACGTGATTTTTGACTTAACTTTTATAAGTGGAATCTATTAAGGAAATCATCCATTTCATTTAGATTTTTCAGTTTTATGGAGTCTAGGCTTTTGATTCTTTGGATTTCTTCAGTATCTGTTGTTATGTCCTCTGTTTCATTTCTGATTTTGTTAATTTGGATATATTCTCTCTGCCTTTTTAGTTAGTTTGGCTAAGGGTTTATCTACCTTGTTGATTTTCTCAAAGAACCAGCTGTTAGCTTCATTCATTCTTTGTGTTGTTTTCTTTGTTTCTAAGTTAGTGTTTTCTGCCCTTGGTTTGATTATTTTCTGCCATCTACTCCTCTTTGGTGTGTGCTTCTTTTTGGTCTAGAACTTTTGATGCACTGATAAGCTGCTAGTATGAGACCTGTCCACTTTCTTTATGAAGGTGCTTAGTACTATTAACTTCTTTTAGTGCTACATTCGTTGTGTTCATAAATTGGGGTATGTTGTGCCTTCATTTTCATTGAATTCTAGAAGGTTTTTAATTTCTTTCCTAACCAAGTGGTTATTAAAGAGAGAGTTTTTTAAATTTCCATGAGTTTGTAGGCTTTTTGTTGTTTCTGTTGTTGTTAGGGTCCAGCTTTAGTCTATGATGAGACATAAGGAATTATTTTAATATTCTTGTATCTATTGAGGCTTGTTTTGTGACCAAGTATATAGCGAATTTTGAAGGTCTCATGCCCTCCTGAGAAGAAGGTATATTCTCTTGTGTTTTGGTTAAATGTTCTGTAGCTATCTTTTATATCCATTTGATTCATAACATTGAATAATTTCATTATTTCTGTTTAGTTTCTGGCTCATTGACTTTTCCATTGGTGCGAGTGGGGAGTTGAAGTCTCCCACTATTAATGTGTGAGGTTCAATGTGTGATTTAAGCTTTAATAGTTTGTTTTGGAATATCAGTGCTCATGCATTTCAGATATAGATGTTTAGAACCGAGACAGCAACATGGTAGACTACTCCTTTGATGAGTATGAAGTGTCCTTACTTATGTCCTCTGATCACTTTTGCTTGAAAGTCTAATTTAATAAATATGATGGCTACTCCTGCTTGTGCCTTGAGGCTATTTGCTTGGAAAACCTTTTTATCTAGCCCTCTACTCTGAGATAATATATATCTTTGTTGCTGAGGTATGTTTCTTGTATGCATCAGAATGATGGGTCCTGTTCTTGCATCTACTCTATTAACCTGTGTCTCTCTATCTGTGTCTTTCTTTCTTTCTTTCTTTCTTTCTTTCTTTCTTTCTTTCTTTCTTTCTTTCTTTCTTTCTTTCTTTCTCTTTTTCTGTCTTTCTTTTCTTATTTATTTATTTATTAAAATGTTTGTATTTACTTTACATCCTGATCATAAGCCCTTTCCTCCACTCCTTCCAGTCCCTCCCTCTCACCCTCTTTATCTTATCTACCCCCCATTTTCCTCAGAAATGGGAAGTCCACCCCAAAACCACCCCAGCACATTAAGTTGCATCAGATCTGAGATCCTCTTCACCCACTCTAGCCAGGCAAGCCACATGGCTAGGGTAAAGTGATCAAAAACAGGCAACTGAGTCCATGTCATGGGCAGAACCCACTAAACTTACTAGGGAACCCGCATGAAGATAAAACTGCTAAAAAGCTTTGCTGGATATAGTAGTTTGGGCTGGCATCTGTGGTCTCTTAGGGTATGCATGATATCTGCTCAGACCCTTCTGGCTTTAAACTCTATATTGTGAAGTCTGGTATAATTCTAATAGTTTGGTCTTTATATGGTACTTGGCCTATATCCCCTCTGGCTTTTAATATTCTTTCTTTGTTTCTTACTTTTAGTGTTTTGATTATTATGTGGGAGGAGGATTTTTTGGTTTTGGTTCAACCTATTTGGTTCTGTGGGCTTCTTATACATTTTTGTACATTTATAGGCATTATTTCCTTTAGGATAGAAAATGTTCATATATAATTTTGCTGAAAATATTTTCTGGGCCTTGAGCTAGGAATCTTCTCCTTTTTCTATTCCTAATTTTGGATCTTATGTTTGAATCTTTTCATATAGTCCCAAATTTCCTGGATATTTTTTGGGTTAGAAAGGTTTTAGATTTAGTATTTTCTTTGACTGATGTATCACTGTCTGTTTTCTTTTTTCATTTAATATATATTTTTAATTATTAATATTTATTCATTTTGTATCACAGCTGTAGACCCCACCCTCATTACCTCCTAATCCTCCCTCCCTCCCCCCATCTCCTCCCATTCCACTTCTTCAATTCACTGATAGGGAAGGACTTTCTCTGCTTCCATCAGAACCTAGCCTATCAGGTCTCATCAGGACTGTCTTTCATAGTCTTCCTCTGTGGCCTGGTAAGGCTGCTCCCCCATTAGGGGAAGGTGATCAAAGAGCTAGACACTTAGTTCATGTCAGAGAAAGTTCATGTTCCCCTTACTAGGACCCTCACTTGGATACTGAGCTGCCATGGGCTACATCTATGCATGGGTTTTAGGTTATCTCCAAGAATGGATCTTAGGTGGAGTATCAGTTTCAGAAAAGACATCTGTACCCAAATTTTTTTGGTTCTGTTGCTATCCTTGTGGAGCTTCTGTCCCTTCCAGGTCCTTTTATCTTCTCTTTCTTTCATAAGATTCCCTGCACTCTACCCAAAGTTTGGCTATGAGTCTCAGCATCGGCATGAATACCTTGCTGGGTAGAGTCCTTCAGAGGCCCTCTGTGATAGGCTCCTGTCTTGTTCTTTTTTTCACCTTCTGATGTCTATCTCTATTGCCTTTCTGAATGTGGACTGAGCAGCTTATCCAAGGTCCTCCTTCTTGATTAATTTTTTAGGTATAAAGATTTTAGTATGTTACCCTATTTTATGTTGAATATCCACTTATAAGTGAATATATATCAGGTGTGTCTTTGTGCTTCCGGGTTACCTCACTCAGGATGATCTTTTCTAGATCCCACCATTTACCTGCATATTTCATGATTTCCTTGTTTTTAAATTGCTAACTAGTATTTCATTGTGTCAATGTACCACAATTATGTATCTATTTTTCAACGGAGGGATGTCTGGGTTGCTTCCAGATTCTGGCTATTATGAATAAAGCTGCTATGAACATGGTTGAACAAATGTCCATGTTGTATATTTCAGAAACATTTGGATATATGCCTAAGAGTGGTACAGCTGGATCTTGAGGTAGCACTATTCCTAACTATTTGAGAAAGCACCAGATTGATTTCCAAAGTGGTTGTACAAGTTTATAGTCCCACCAGCAATAGAGGAGGGTTGCCCTTTCTCCACATCCACTCCAGCATGTGTTGTCATTGAGTTTGATCTTAGCCATTCTGATGGGTGTAAGGTAAAATCTCAGGGTCATTTTTATTTGCATTTCCCTGATGACTAAGGATGTTGAACATTTCTTTAAGCGGTTCTCTGCCATTTGATGTTCCTCTATTACGAATTTTCTTTTTTTTTTAAAGTTTATTTTTTTTAATTTTTTATTTTACTTTTATTAAATACACTTTATTCCTTTTGTATCCCCCCATAAGTCCCTCCCTCCTCCCCTCCCGGTCCCACCCTCCCCCCCTTTCTGCATGCATGCCTCTCCCCAAGT
>REGO01001005.1:323476-347298 GCA_010120015.1 Rhombomys opimus
TAATTTATTGATTTCATCCCTGAGTTTGAATATTTCCAGCTGTCTACTCCTCTTGGGTGTGTCTTCTTCTTCTTTTGTTTTTTCTTAAGGCTTTCAGGTGAGCAGTTAAATAACTTGTATGAGATGTTTCGAATATCTTCTTGGAGGCACTTAGTGCTATGAACTTCCCTTTTAGCACTGCTTTCATTGTGTCCTGCAAGTTTGGGTATGCTGTGTCTTTATTTTCATTAAATTTTAGGAAGTCTTTAATTTCTTTTTTTTTATTTCTTCCCTGACCCAACTTCACTGAGCAGCAAATTGTTCGGTTTCCATTTGAGTGTAGGCTTTTCGCTATTCTGTTGTTGTTGAAGTCCAGCTTTAGTCCATGGTGGTCAGAAAGGATACAAAGGATTATTTTATTCTTCTTGTATCTGTTGAAACTTGCTCTTTGACCAACTATATGGTCTATTTTAGAGAAGGTTCTATGAGGTGCTAAGAAGAAGGTAAACTCCTTTCTGTTTGGGTGAAAGGTTCTGTAGATGTCTATTAGGTCCATTTGATTCATGACCTCTGTTAGAATCATTGTTGTTTTGTTTAATTTCAGTTTTGTTGACCTGTTATTTGCTGGAAGTGGGGTGCTGAAGTTTCCCACTATTAATGTGTGGGGATCTAACATTTTATTAATATTTCTTTAACAAATATGTATATCCTTTGTATTTGGGGCATAGATGTTCAGGATTGTGGTATCTTCTTGATGGAGTTTTCCTTTGATGAGTATGAAGTTACCTTCCCCATCTCTTTTATTAATTTTGGTTGAAAATCTATTTTATTAGATATTAGAATGGCTACTCCTGCTTGCTTTTTGGGTCCATTTGCTTGGAAAACCATCGCCCTCCACTCTCAGGTAACTTTTATGTTTGTGACTTAGCTATGTTTCTTGTATGCAACAGATTGTTGGGTCTTGTTTACATATCCATTTTGTTTAGCCTGTGTCTTTTTATTGGAGAATTGAGTCCATTGATGTTGAGGGAGATTAATGACCAGTGGCTGTTAGATCCTTTGATTTTGCTTTTGATTGTGGTAATGTTTGTGTACTTCGCTACTTTTAATTTTGCTGCAGTGAGGTTATTTTTTCCTGTGTTTTCCAATGTAATTAGCTTGTTTGGGTTGTATTTTTCCATATAGTACCTTCTGTAATATTAGATTTATGGGTAGGTATTTTTTTAAATTTGTTTTTGTCATTAAACATCTTTTTTTCTCCATCTATCATGACTGAGAGTTTTTCTGGATATAGTAACCTGGGCTGACATTCGTGTCTCTGAGGGTCTGCATGATATTGGTCTAGGCCCTTCTGGCTTTAATAGTCTCTGTTGAGAAGTCAGGTGTGATTCTCATCATTCTTTCCTTAAAAGCTGCCTAAAATATTCCAGTGAAGATGTATTTATCTGTAAAAATAAAATTGTGCATTTTGCAGGTAAATGAATGAAACTGGAAAACATCATATAGAGAAGTAACTTTATTCAGAAAGACAAACACCATCTATTCTCACTCATATGTGAATTTTACATTAATTTATTTTTATTTCTCTAAAAAGCTTACATTACCTGTAGAATCAAGAAGACTGGTGAGAGAGACCTTAGATGAGGATGTGATTCTCATACATAGATCACTGTAACAATGGAAACCCAAAGTAATTTTGAAGCATCTCCCTTAAGAAGATAAGAATGGAGGCTACACAGGTTATCCCAAGAACACACATGTGTTAAGCTAGCTTGGGTCAACCAGAAAAATATTTGTTTGAGAGGAGCAACAGGAAATGGACAAATGACTTGGTTAAGCTAAAACTTTGTTGCAATGTTGGTGTGATGAGATTTTGATAATTTCCCTTGTGATGGAATTGACCTTCTGATGTGATTTGGAAAGAATACTCCCTTAAAGTTAACACTAAAAAGTCGTTACACTAAATGATTCTTCTCAAATTATGTTCAAGGTGAAATGTGTTTTTCATAGTCCTCAGGGCCATGATTTAATTATCTTAGAATAAGGATTTGAAATAGATGCTATAATATTGTTATAAGCACGTTTAATATGGATAGATTGCTGATCAACTTGAGCCATTGACATTCTGTGCTCACTTTGCACAGTCAATAATTCTTGGTGAAACTTCAATGGTTCACTCAAGCATGGACACGACTTTTAAGCCACACAATTGTTGCCAAATTATTTTATTTCAGTTTTTCTATGTAGGTAATGCTTGAAGACAGAAATAAATATTTAATAAATAAAGTTAGCAATAATCATAGATGAAGATCCAGCTCTTGCAAGACTCGGCCTTGATTCAAATATTTTCTTCTCAGCCCAATTTCCTTTACTTTCAGTAAACCTTTACCCACCTTCTACTGCTTCGAAGACATTCTCTAGCTCATTGTCTCTTCAGCACCATAGATTACTAAACACAGGTTACTATTTCATTAACAGTTCACTTTCTGTTTTCCCTCTTACTACATGAGTAAGTTTCAGAGGAACAAATTTATTTCTGTTTCATTTCTGTAAGCATGGATTCCACAGGAGACTTTAAGATATAGCTGACATTAAGCAGAAAATAATAGGTTGATATATGTCATTGCTTAAGTAGTTTCTATTATTTTTATTGGAAAATACTCATTTGCAAAGTCACAGAAAAGTTCATAGAGGTGCTCCATGGTCTTCACCCAGAATCAGTTCATCATGTATAATTAAAACACAGTATTAGAAGCCAGCAGACAGACATTGGCATACTCTCTGTGCATGTCTTTGTTATTTAATCATGTTTAGACTTGTGTAAACATCACTACAACTAAGTGAAAGAATTGTTTCTTAACCAATGTCTCTCTGAAACTCCTCATTTATAGCTATTTGACCTCCTGAATGACACCATCCACAGCATAGTACAACCAGTAAGGTGTTTGATCACTTCATAACATCATTATTTCAAGAACTCTATCACAATCGGTCATGCCATAGGTAGCCTTACATAGGTAGTCAATGCTGAGCAAGGAAAACATGGGTTGTTAAAACAAAACAAAACTACAGTATCTGGAATAGGACATCTCTCAAAGAAACAGCAGGGAGGGTAGAAGTAGTAGCAGATGAAGAGCAGGGTGTCTACAGGGTGTCTAAACCTCAAGGTATTGTCATTGCCATTTAATAATCACAAATAAAAGTGATTATGCCATTTTGCTGAAAATACCATGCTTTGAATATAGGGCATGGTGAAACTATATCAAAACAATTGGAAAACTTTCTTCCTGGTGGCTAGCTTTCACAGAGACAGGGTTTCCTTTTCCATTGCTTTCTCAGTCAATATTTCAAGGATCAACCTAATTATGACCAGTAAAATTCTTTTAGAGCTATGCATCTTCCTTAATTTATAAGATGAAAGAACCTCAGTCATAAATATGGAGCAACATGACTAACCAATACAAGAGCCTGCCCTCACACCTTGTCAGACATTATTTGGTGTTACAGAGGTATTTACTTGATAGAATGATGAAATCTTAGGCAGAGTTTTTATGAATGTATGTATCTGTTTTTGTGTATGATCCTGTGTGTGTGAGTGGGGATGTGATTGTGTGAACATGTGTGTGTGTGTGTGTGTGTGTGAAGTGTGCGTGTGTGAGTACATTCACTAATGCTATTCATGTATTTTTAAAAGAAGGAACAAATGAGAACCTTCATAGAAACCGACAATGGTTCTATGGCTCTCCTTGTGGAGCTCCTGTCCTCTCCAGGTCTTTAATAACTACCTTTTCTCTTACAACAGTCCCTACACTCAGCCCAAAGTTTGGTTATGAGTCTCAGCATCTGCTTTGAGACACTGCCAGGTAGAGTCTTTCAGAGGCCACCTGTGGTAGGCTCCTGTCCTGTTTCCTGTTTTCTCCTTCTTCCAATGTCCTTCCTCTTTGTCTTTCTAAGTGGAGATTGATCATCTTACCCTGGTCCTCCTTGTTTAGCTTATTTAGGTTTACAGATTTTAGCATGTTTATCCTATCTTATAGGTCTAGTACCCACTTATAAGTGAAAATATACTGTGTGTGTCTTTCTGCTTCTGGGATACCTCACCCAGGATGATCTTTTCTAGATCCCACCATTTTCAGGATTTTCTAGATCCCACCATTTCCCGCAAATTTCAGGATTTCCTTGTTTTAAATTGCTGAGTAGTATTCCTTTGTGTAAATGTACTACAATTTCTGCATCCATTCCTTCATTAATGGACATCTTGGTTGTTTCCTGGTTCTGGCTATTACGAATAAAGCTGCTACGAACATGGTTGAACATATGTCCTTGTTAAATACTTGAGCATATTTTAGATATATGCTAGGAGTGGTATTTCTGGATCTCGTGGAACAGAATCAAAATATCTGGGCTCAGGGGCATTTTCTGGGACTGATACTTCAACCAAGGTACATTCATGGATATAACCTAGAACCCCTGCTCAGATGTAGACTATGGCAGCTTGGTGTCCAAGTGAGTTCCCGGGAGAAGGGCATGGGAGGAGAGAAGAGAGGGAGGGTGGGATTGGGAAGGAATGAGGGAGGAGGCTACAGCTGTGACGCAAAATGAATAAAATGTAACTAATGTAAAAACTAAAAATTTAATTAAAATAAGTAAATAAATAATAGAAACTTACAACACACACACACCCAAAGAAACTGACAACATATTGTCATATTTAGGATCTTGCACTTTTTCAATTAAAAAATGTACTACATGTAATTTCTGTATGTTAATATTACCCAAAAGCACACATCCAGTTTGAGTGATCTGATTTAAGTAATCAAGGTTTTGAACAGTAGAAATAAAGTTGAAAATGCACTTTTTCCATTTTCCCTATGTAAGCATGTCGGAAAGTTTCTCTTGAGTACCCTGAGTGGTGGAGGGACCTCCTGATTGATGAGTAATCAGCCTTCACAATATTGTTAGACATCCCCAAATTACATTATAAAGTGATTATTTCTCATTAGTTTTCAAACAATTTTATTAAATACCTCTTCATCTGATAACCAGTTCAATGCTTTGCATCTATATCCTCTAACTTTGTCGATCAATATGTTGTCTATGAAATTAATTATATTTTAATACCCATAATTGTCTAATTGCTTCTGTTGTACAAATGCCATTTCAGCTCCATTTAATTTCCATTTATACATAAATTTTCCATTTTTTTCTAATGCATTGACTTTTTCTTAATGATTGATAATACATTCAATTTGTTGTGTAGCAATCACTTAATAAAGTAATGTGTTAATAAAACAGCATTGCATGTATAATTTGTTTTCACTTTTAATAGAATGTTTTTTGATGTGGCTATATTAATTACTGTATTTTTCCTTTATGTGGTATGTTTCTAAAATATTTATTTAAAATATCCTGCCTTGACACCAGACCATGAAAATATTGTCTGTGGTTTGTTCTAAAATTTTAAAGTTGTGTCTTTTGCCTTAGGGTTTTCATCAGTTTGAATTTAATTTTTTATGTAATATTAGTAAAAAAAAAAAAGTACTCTGATTCTATAGAACAAATTTCTAAGAACTTGGGATTTTGTAGAGTATTCATACATTACTGAACACAGACAGAAGCAGTTTATACTGTCTTTAAGTTGCATAAATTTGAGCTCCCATTCATTGGGATGGGTTCTTACCCACCAGGGCTGAAGTGCAAGGACATTGCAGTCTGTGTAGGATCATGAAAGAACCTAGGAAGACTGTCTTGTAGTACTAAGGTACTTAGTAATTTCATGCAGAGTGTTGTCTGATAAATCCCTCCTCATTTCTAAGGACCATGAAAACTCTTTACACACAACCACCTTTATCTTCAAGACAATAACAGGTATCTTGATAGTCTCTGACTATCCTGAGTTTGAATATTTCTAAATTCCAATGACATTATATAGATTTATTTCTACTTCTAAAGGCTCAGCTGATTAAATTCATTTGATCAAGGTAATTTTTTTTTACTATACAGTGAAATGATATAATTAATTATATTTTAAAGATGTAATTAATTATGCAATGTGAATCAATTTTATATGTGATATAGGGAGTGGATACTATAATACTTAATTTCTTCAGATTTTCTTCATATTTCTTTTGGATTTTCTTTATAGGAAGCTGAGATATGAAAATCATACCATTTCAAGTACATTAAACATTATTTTTAGAATTCAAAATTTAATTCATAATACAGGTAATCATTTCATACAACATGTGATCCATGTAGCTTTTACTAAGATGAAATATCCTTCTCTGAATATGATTCAATGAAATTAATAATTATGAGAGAAGTAAAATATGTATGCCTTATTAATAACTGATTGAAAACTGAATCTTGGATAACTTTTAATAATATGCTTGCCAAACTGAATTCAAAGCAGTAACTCAATTATGAACATATTGATAATCCTATCAATGTAAAAAGACAGAGCTATTGTGTGAGTACATTTAGGCTTCTCAGTAGATGGGATTCTGCAAATGTTTGAATCTTCTCTCTCTTTTCTTCATTTCTAATTCTAATGAATGCAGCCAAATGGACCTTTTTGAATGGATCTGCGTATCTCGGGAGCTCCCTAAATTATTGTTTTGATTTTCTATAAAGTGAACATTCCATGCCAGGCTAACCTTAACAGAATTGCTCCTACCACATATCTATAAACCTTGACTTAATAGAAATAATTGAAGTAAGTGAGCTTCCCTTTCAAATTGAATTATATGGCTACATATCTCTCTCTCTCTCTATATATATATATATATATATATATATATATCTTCCTTCTTTAACTTCTGTTTTTTGTTCATAAGGACTTTTCTTTCTATAGACTTTCACTCTAGAGAGCAGCCAAGAGAGCAGCGAGCTAGCAAAATCATTCAAATGTAAAGTCAGTGAAACTTGTGAAGGTGAAATGACTTATTTGCCTAAAATCATCCTGAGCTGAACCTTAAAAAGAGGCCATGTGGCTTTAAATCAACTTTTGTAAAGGTCTGTTAGTCCACAATACCATAGTTCATAAGTATAAAAACAGAATGAATTAGAAGTTTATGAACTACTTGTTAAATTTCAGATGATCATATAAGCAGATATGTGTGCCACATGATTCCATTGAGGGTTCAGGAAATGTCTTGGTTGATAAGTGAGGTCTGCACTGCCATGAGAATCTGAGTTCCATCCCTAGCATCCATGTGAAACGTTAGGTGCAGTGATGTATCATTAATCACACATTGGGGACATGGATATTTAGGAGATGAGTGGCTGTTGAGGTCATTGACCACCACACTAAACAAATCAATGGGTTCCAAGTTCATTGAAAAACCGTGTCTCAAAAAATAAGGTGAAGTGTTTTCAGGAAAAACATCTGATGTCCACATACTCTCTATATACGCAGATGCATGTACATGCACACACCCACATACATATTTATCCCCATGCACAAACATACGGATTCCATGTGACATTCTCAAGTTGTTCTTATCAAATTTCTCTTTAATATAAAATATAAGTCTCTGCGGTTAAGTCAACTTCTTATTTTTATTTCTACTTTTAAAAAATATATTTCTAAGTTCAATATAAGCTTAAGTGACTGGATATGGCAGAATACTACTGTGCCTTTCCCACCTTTGATATTTAATGGAATCAATACTATTTCCAAACATTTCAGCTGACGGAATGTTTTACATATTGTACTCATGCTATCTTTACAAACAAATGTTACTGAACTTGGAAAAACAAAAATCTAGCTGTTTCCTCTTTCTCTGAAACATATGAGCCCTTTTCAGATTTACTTTTTGTTTACTCTGGAAGATGCTCTCAAATTTAAGGTAGCATATCAACCAAACTTTTCTCTGTCTCACTTATGCTGAAGAATCCCCGTGCCAGGACTGCCCTCACCCTTACAGTCAACTTCTCATTATTTTTGGTGTTGATTCACTGAGCACTAGAAGCCACCCTTTGGCTGAATAATATTGAAAACCCACTAAAAATGCTACACATTAACATACAATTAGCTTTTCTTGGAGCCCAGGCTAAATTATTACTGTGATCACAGGAGACAGGCAAGAAGGGTTTGTTGGAAGATAAAATTCAACAGTAGCTGTAACCCTATCCTTCAGAGTTATTGATTTACACCCCTGGGTCCAGTTAACAGAAGGACTTACCATTCATCACAATTAATGTGAAAGCCTTGTAAGATATTAGATTAGGACCTAGAAGCCAGGAGGCTGTGCAAAACTCCTTATGATAGAGTTCTGAGAGGCACAAATTCGAAATGGAGAACTTGAAATGGTAGCGGAAGGGCTGTTTTATGGGAATATGGGATCATTAGAAACGTGCCACTTGCCACATCTTCAGTAAATCATTATTGTGCCTCCTCCAGCACACTAACCGCTTCCAATAGATCCTAAGTACGGGGAAGGGGATGCTGATGGGAGTGTATACAAAGCACCGTGATGGTGTTCTTGGATCAACAGAAGCAGCAAACTGCTGAAGTGATGAAGGGGCAGGCAATTGAGTTCATGTCAGATACTATCCTCTCCTTACAGGGAACCCACATGGAGACTGAGCTACATCTGAGCAGGGGGTCTTGTTCCTCTCTATGCTTGGTCATTAGTTGATGCATCAGCTTCTGCAGCTCTGTCCCACCCACCCCTGGCCCTGATTTTTTGGGTTATTCTGGTCTCCTTGTGGAACTGCTGTACCCTGTGAATCTGTCTATATCCCCCTTCTTCCATGAGGCTCCCTGTGATCTGTCCAAGTTTTGGCTGTGAGTCTCTGCTTCTACTTTGATCCCACACTGTGTAGTCTTTTAGAGGACATCTCTGATAGGCTCCCATCCTGTTCCCTCTCTTCTTCCACTTTTGGTATCTATCCTGTTTCACCTTCTGAATGAGAATTAAGCATCTTCCCCAGGGTCCTCCTTGCTTAACTTCTTTTGGTCTGTAGATTTTAGTATGTTTATCCTATGTTATATGGCTTATATGTTTTAAGCTCAAACATACATTCTGTTCTAATATATATGACACCCCAAAATTGGTAAAAATGAAAACATTCATGAATTGCCTTGAAAACCACATGGAGATAAATAATTGAGGACTTAAAGTCACTGTGTTAATATGCAACTCAAAATCCTGAAGATAACTTCAGGCTTGAGTACAGACAAATTGAGGGTCAGTACCAATTCACCTTGTACATGTGACATAACCACGATAACATCCCACTTTCTGCCACAGCAGCCTACCTCAGCAGTTCTCAGCAGTCTACCACAGCTATCTTCCTTCAAAAACAACAGTTGGACCCCAACTAGAGCTGCTCAGTTACCACCACATCGGACCACCTAATATCACATCAGTCCACCTACAAATATAGCATTCTGACTTCCATCTAAAGCTTCAGCCCTTTATTTCCCATCACATCTCCCTAATTTTCACGGCTACAGAATACCAACCATCACTTCACTACTGATTAGTGACAAATATATTGTACTTTCTTCTAATACCAGTACACAACGAAGTCTCAAAAACCAAAAATAAAACTGCAATTTAACATATAAGGCTTCTAAACTTCCTCCTACCTAAAGATAATGCTATAAACTTAAGAACTGTAGAAATTGTAGTGATATTGATAACAAACAACACCAATAGGCAAATGGTAGAAAAGACAGATCTAACAACATAAACTAAATTCTGTCAGGGAAGACATGTATCCAATTTTGGAATCAAATGCTATCTAATTCAAAATCTACAGATTTGTATAGTTTCCATAATTTAATGAAAAGGTGTGAAAGACAACAAAAAAGGCAAAAACATGCTGTCATAAGACAGAATAATAAACACTTTATCAAAAAATGGAAGCAGCCAAGTGAGATACTAATATGGAAGGCATATAGTTAAAATGGCATAAATGGCTTCCTCTTCTATATTCATGTAAAGAAATATCTGATGAAGCAATTGGAACCAAAGCAAATGTTATTGTCATAAAGAATCAAACACAACATGCAGTCAGATACAGGTATCAGGACACCTAAGACAGAAGGTACTTTAAGCTCATTAGTGAACTAGGAACCAACCTAGGAAACAGTTTACTGAAAGGAAAGTTAAAACGAAACATGCTCTTTAGATTCAACTGAAAAAGTTAAATAATAATAACAGAAGACTAAAACCCAACCAGTGGTAACCAATATAAGACAACACAGAAAAAATTAGAATCAAAGAGAGAAAAAAATGGGTAAATATCAGAAAAGTTAATTAATAAACATTCACAAAATAATTTCAAATGCTATATCACATACCTGAGGGGAAAAAACAGTAAATGAAAAAATAAAAAAATTAAAGGGAACCCTTTTGCAACAGTGAGAACCAACCTCAGAGGGAAAAAAAAAAAAAAGAAACAGTGAAAAGTCAGATTGTGAATTGGAGCTGTGTTCTCAGAAAGAACCTATGATGCCTTGTGATACCAGATATAGACAATAAATATTGATGCCTGGCTCTACAAAAATGTTTTTCCTGCTTTCTTTACTGACAGGGCTAGAAGTAATAACCCTATCAAGAGTGAGCACATCTAGTTCCTACGCATTTGTTTTCTCAAGCATCATTTTGCAATAAAACTAACTGGAGATTTTTATTGAAATAACCCACTGAAGGGCAGGGCAGGAAAAATATCATTTTTTTTCCTTTTTTTTTTTTTTTTTTTTTTTTTTTTTTTTTTTTTTTTTTTGAGGCACCATGTTGTGCTAGAAAATAAAGTGCTTAAAAAAGAGAATTTGGTGGAAAGATATCTGGATTTTTAAA
The DNA here is from genome assembly GCA_010120015.1 of Rhombomys opimus. NCBI lineage: Eukaryota > Metazoa > Chordata > Mammalia > Rodentia > Muridae > Rhombomys > Rhombomys opimus. Next base: position 334,270 of record REGO01001005.1, read on the forward strand.
ATTCCCCAGTATTGTCCAGGGGAACTAGGTCAGGCAAGTCAAGTGGCATGACCAAATTTCCCCCACCCCGAAAGAAAATATACCATTTTTAGGAAGTATTAAAAGGGTCCTTAAAACCTGAACTTACTATCTCCCCTTCTTTCGTAGGATTCCCTGCACTCTGCCCAAAGTTTGATTATGAGTCTCAGCATTTGCTTTGATACACTGCTGGGTAGTCTTTCAGAGGCCCTCTGTGGTAGTCTCCTGTTTTGTTTCCTGTTTTCTCCTTCTTCCAATGTCCACCCTGTTTGTTTTTCTGAGTGAGGATTGATCATCTTACCCAGGGTCCTCCTTCTTGCTTAGCTTCTTTAAGTGTACAGATTTTAATATGTTTGGCCTTTATTATATGTCTAATATCCACTTATAAGTAAGTATTTACCATGTGTGTCTTCTTCTGGGATACCTCACTCAGGATGATCTTTTCTGGTTCTCACCATTTGTCTGCAAATTTCAAGATTTCCTTGTTTTTAATTGCTGAATAGTATTCCATTGTGTAAATGTACCATAATTTCTGTATCTATTTCTCCGCTGAGGGACATCTGCCTCGTTTGAAGGTTCTAGCTAAACCAAATATCTGAGCACAGGGGTCTTTTCTGAGACTGATAATCCAAACAAGCTACATTCATGGATACAACCTAGAACCCCTGCTTTGATGTAGCCCATGGCAGCTCAGTATCCAAGTGGGCATCCTAGTAAGGGGAACAGGGACTGTCTGTGACATGAACTCAGTAGCTGGCTCTTTGATCACCTCCCCTTGAAGGGGGAAGCAGCCTTTCTAGGCCACATAGGAAGACAATGCAGCCAGTCCTGATGAGACCTGATAGGCTAGGGTCAGATGGAAGGGGAGGAGGACTTCCCCTATCAGTGGACTTAGAGATGGGCATGGGAGGAAATGAGGGAAAGAGGATGGGATTGGGAGGGAATGAAGGAGGGGCATGCAGCTGGAATACAAAGTGAATTATTGTAATTAATATAAAATTGTAATTAATATAAAAATAAAACTTTTAAAAAAATAAAAAAAGAAATATGGATCAGGGAGGGAGATAGGTAGCACACAGAAAGCTAAACATTCAGCTTAGATTCAGGTGATAAAAAAAAATCCTGATTTCAGAACTACTGAAAATTTTCTAATATGACTAAAATGTGATATTGACTGACCATTCATCGTCTGATGAATGACCTGTAAAGATGCTGTACAAATTGAACAATAAAGAAAAAAAGAAATTCTTAGGAAAATGGATAGAATCAGAAAAAATAATGAGACAACCCATGGTGGGCAAGACAAACACTTCATGTTTTCCCTCTCATATGTAGATCCTAGCCCTGAATTTTTATTTCTTATATTTTATTTTTATTCAAGATCTGTATATCATATATCTTGATAACATCCATTTCCTACTCACTTGCTCCTGCTTATTCCACAACCCCACAACATATCTCCTTGCCCTTCCCAATTTCTTCTCTTGTTTGTTCTTTAATAAACCACTAAATGCAAGGAGTGCTTTCCAAAAAACAAATAAACAAACAACAAAACAACAACAACAACAAAAATCTCTGAACTTACTAAGAAGTAGGCCCAGTACCAGTGAGATCAAAGCAATCCTCAGCAGAGGTGAACGGATCCCAAAAACAGGCTCTGGAGAGGGCTTAGCATTAATGAAGTCTGAACTGAAGACTAGTTGGTGTATGTGCTGAAGACGGCACACAGAATGCCACAGTTGTAGTAGTAATGAGGAAAGATGTCAGCAGGGTGGACTGTGTTCATATGCTGCGACAGAGTTCACAGAAAATATTCCTTAGGTAATAAAATAAGAGCTGACAGAGAAACAAGGAGAAAGCAGAAGACAAGATGATTACTTGGATGGAATTGATTACTTTGTCAGTTGAAAAGCAGATAGGAATGAAAACCTGAGGTTTTCAGTGGGGATTAGTTATTGTTATGTTTTTGTTAAGTGGTGGAAACTTTATTTTTAAAAAAATATATAGTATTATGAAAATTTTAACTTTGAAGAATACAAAAAGTTAATATATAGTTTAAAAATTTGATCATAGTACTAAAATTTAGTTTTAAATTTAGGAATCTACAGAATGTAAAAGTTTCAAGCACAAGTGAAGTTTATTTGAATAAGATAGGTGAATATAGATTGTAGGATTCTGATATTTTTTAAAAAAAAGCAAATTCGATACTGTAAAATAAAAACTGAAAATTTGCTTAGTTTTAGTCTAAAAAATCAAATCTATGATTTAGTAACTTCTATAGATACAGGACAAATGAACAAGAATGAGATAGTTGCCTTCAAATAGCAATGCCTGTTATCAGAATATGAATTTCAAGTAGTAGTAGGGTGGCATCCTAGGGTGGCGAACAGGATTAGCCAGTGTTACAGTCTCCTATTTGTAGTCTACATGAAAAAATGTCATAGACATTTCAGAGACTTTATGATATTACTCTAGAAAACTTTCCTGTTTCCACTCCTCAGCTGGATGCCATTAATTTTACTGATCCACAAAAATACTGTTGATGTTATCCACAGCAATAATTAGGATTGAGAAAATCATAAAGATCTTCTGTATCTGAACCATAATTCATAATACCTAATGGTAAAACAGAAAACCACCTTCTTAGTTGCTTTTCTGGTTGCTGTGATATAATATTCTAACAGAAGTGACTTAAATAAGGAAGTTCTCCTCTGGCCCATGGTGCAAGGCTACTGTATGCAGGGATCATGGGATTCATTCATTGAGGTAGCTGATCACAGCACATCTGCTATCAAGAAGCAGAGAGTAACTACTGTTAGAACTCAGCTCTCTTTCTCCTGTTGTTGAGTTAAAGACTGAGAACTGGAAATGGATCAAGACAACAGATATTCCCAAAGTCAGCTCTGCCAGGTAATTCTGTATCTCAACAAATTTACAGTTGAGATTAACATCATTAGCTCTTTTGTTTAGTTGTTTAATACAAGGAAAAGTAATAAGCACTTGTTAATTAAGAGCTTACAGCAAATTAATTATAGTAATTTCTTTCCAAATATAATACACATTTACCTACAAAATTTTAAATACAGGTTGTGGGAGACAGACTTTCGAATGCAAATATAAAGGGGGGTATGGAAAAATATTATCCAATGGAGAACATTGAAGCAGATAAAGGAGAGAATAGAGAGAGAGAAACAGCTAAAATTAATGGCCGTTTGAAGGGTAGTATGGAAACATAATACAAAAGAAACTTCCATATATACGAAGAACATGTAAAGGAAATTGCCAATAAAGAAAGAGAGAGAACAACATACAATTAGACACCTCTTGTCACCAAAGGCAACTTCAAGTACAGGTTTTATCTGACTGAGCTATTGGGTGAAGCTTTTGCCAAGGAAAGCCCTGGAAACCTGTGGCCAAGACAATAGATTACTCTCCTCAAACTGAGAGCAAGATATCACTGCCTAATCTTGCACCTACACAACTCATTGTACATGGAATGTGTGTGCCTACATAGAACTTTCACTACTACATTACTAGTGTCCTTGTTTCAGAAAGGTATTCTGCACACTACCAAATAAGAACAGTCAACGCCATTCTATTAGGTGTAAGATGAAAACGCAGGGTCATTTTCATATGCATCTCCCTGATGACTAAGGGTGATGAACATTTCTTTAAGTGTTTCTCTGCCATTTGATGTTCATCCGTTGAGAATTCTCTGTTTAGCTCTGTACCCCATTTTCTAATTGGATTATTAGATTTGTTGCTGTTTAACTTAAGTTCTTTATATATTCTAGATATTAGCCCTTCATCAGATATAGGGTTGGTGAAGATTCTTTCCCAATGTGTAGGCTATCATTTTGTTCTTTTGACCTTGTCCTTTGCTTTACAAAAGCTTTTCAGTTTTATGAGGTACAATTTATTGATTGTTGATCTCAGGGTCTGTGTTGTTGGTGTTCTGACTTTACACCGTCAGAATGGCTAAGGTCGAAAACTCAATTGACAACACATTCTGGAGGGATGTGCAGTAAGAGGAACACTGCTCCATTGCTGGTGGGAATGTAAACTTGTACAGCCACTTTGGAAATTGGTCTGGGGCTTTCTCAGACAATTAGGAATAGTGCTACCTCAAGATCCAGTTATACCACTCTTAAGCATATCCAAATGGTGCTTAAGTACACAAAAAGGATATTTGCTCATCCATGTTCTCACAGCTTTATTTGTAATAGGCAGAATCCAGAAACAACCCAGATGCTCCTCAAAGGAGGAATGGATACAGAAATTGTGGTACATTTACACGATGGAATACTGCTCAGCAATTAAAAACAAGGATCATGAAATTTGCAGGCAAATGGTGGGATCTAGAAAAGAATATCCTGAGTGAGGTATCCCAGAAGCAGAAAGACACACATGGTATATACTCACCTATAAGTAGATATTTGATAAATAATATAGGATAATCATACTAAAATCTGTACATGTAAAGAAGCTAAGAAGGAGGACCCTGGGAAAGATGCACAATCTTCATTCAGAAAGGCAAATGGACTGGACAATGGAAGAGAGAGAAAACAGGGAAGCGGACAGAAGCTTACCACAGAGGACATTTGAAATACCCTACCCAGCAGAGTATCAAAACATGCTGAGACTCATAGCCAAAGTTTGGGCTGAATGTAGGGAATCTTCTGAAAGAAGGAGGAGACAGAAAAACCAAGAGGGGACAGGAGCTCCACAAGGAGAGCAACACAACCAAAAAAATCTGGGCACAGGGATCTTTTGTGATACCACAAACAAGATAACCTAGAACTTCTGCACAGTTGAAGCCTATGGCAGCTCAGTGTCCAAGTGGGTTCCCTAGTATTGGGAACAGGGGCTGTCTCTGATCTGAACTCAGAGGCTAGCTCTTTGGTCATCTCCACCTGAGTGGGGAGCCGCCTTACCAGTCTTCAGAGGAGGACAATGCTGCCATACCTGATGGGACCTGATATTGTAGGCTCAGATGGAAGGGGAGGAAGACCTCCCCTATCATTGGACTGGGTGAGTGGCATAGGAGAAGAAGAGGGAGGAAGAATGGGACTGGGAGAGGATGGGGAAGAGAGCTACAGCTGGGATACAAAGTGAATAAACTGTAATTAATAAAAAGTAAATTAAATTCTAAAATATGCCAACACCAACCCTGCCTCAAACTCTTTGATTCACAATGATGTTCTGCCTGCAAGATATGCTAGGGCAATGATAGCATAAAGTCTGTAAGAGTAATTTCCAATTTATAATTTGACTGAAGGGACACTTTATGAAATATAACCCATACTCAACACTGCTTGGGTGACCAAGAACAAGACACCAGATAACCCAGGGACCTTGGGTAAAGCTAAACACTATTTGTCTAAAAAGGAATTATAGTGATAAAATAACTCTTAACGACATTCTGCTATACTCACAGATCAGTGTCTTGCTTAGCCATCTTCAAAGAGGCTTCTTCCTGCAGCAGATGGGAACAAATAGCAAGACGCGTACCATACATCATATGCAGAGTGAGAAACTTTAAGACACTCAGCCTTAAATGGAATGTACCCATCAAATCTCCACCCCCTCAGTGATCAGGAAACCTTGAGGAAGAGGATGTAGGAAGAGTGTAAGAGCCAGAGGGGATGGAGAACACCAAGAAATCAACACTGTCTAAGTCACCATGATCAACTCACCTATGAGCAGAGACTGATGAAGCATTGCAGGGCCTGCATGGGTCTGCACCATTTGGCATCCTTTAGCTGAAAAGGGAAATGGACACATGCCACTATCCCTATCCCAGAAACAATGTCCAATTGATTACTACCTGCAAATGAAATTTAGTTTTCTCCAAGGGAGTCTCCCTGGGAAAACTAGAGTAAGATGTATGATCCATTTTTCCCAAGATGGTGCCGAAAGGAAAGAAGAAAAAGAACTTGCCCCTCTCAAAGCCAAAGCCAAAGCTAAGGCTTTGAAAGCTAAGAATGTGTTGCAGAAAGAAGTCCACAGCCACAAAAAGAAGGTATACATGTTACCCACCTTCAGGCATCCCAAAACCCTTCTGTTTTAGAGGCAGCCCAGATACCCTTGAAAGAGTGCACCCAGGAGAAACAGGCTTGACCACTCTGCCATCATCAAATTCTCCCTGACCACTGAGTCAGCCATGAAGAAGACAGAGAACAACACACTTGTGTTCATTGTGGATGTCAAGGACAACAAGCACCAGATCAAACAGGCTGTGAAGAAACTCTGTGACATTGATGTGGCCAAAGTTAATTCCCTGATAAGGCTTGACAGAGAGAGAGGCGAATGTTTTGTTGGTTCCTGATTATGATGCTCTGGATGTTGCCAACAAGATTGGGATCATCTAAACTGAGTCCAGCTGGCTAATTCTAAATATACATTTTTTCCACTATAAAATAAAAAAGTAGGAAGCATGCCTCCAACAGTAGATGGCCAACTGAAAATGAAGTCTATAGCATCTTTGGAAGTTCCTTGATTAAATATGTCATCTCGAAACTCTTCTTTTTTTTTTCTCAAATTTGTCCAAATACTTTTTATTTTGCATTTTATTTATAAATTTATTTCTTTTTGTACATGAATGCTTTCTTTTAATGGACACCAAAAGAGGGAATCAAAACCATTACAGCTGGTTTTGAGCACCATTTGGTTACTGGGAATTGAACTCAGAACCTCTGTAAGAAGACTCAGTGCTCTTAACTGCTGAGCCATCTCTTTATTCCCCTTTATTTTGTATTTTAATTGAATTATATTTTTTCTTCTTTGTACATTATAGGTCTTTTACATATATTATGTCTTCCAGTTTAGTGTTTTTACAGAATTCCTGTAAGTAAGAGTGAGTCTGTTTCTTGTGCTTTTTCTTGGGCTCTTTTTTTTAAAATGTTTGTTGTTTTTTTCTATTTCTGATGTGTTACTTTGTGTTATATTTTATATTATTATCATCATCACATAAAAACTCATTTGTCTTCTCTTTTTCACATTTGTTTTCTAATGAGAGGAAAAAAAGAGGTTGGACCTGAAAGGGGTTGGGAGGATGTGGAAAGAGTAGAACAAGGGGAAACTGTAATCAGTATATATTCTGTGAGAAGAAAAATCTATTTTCAATGAAAAGTGGAAAACTAGAAGATATATTAGATATTCCATTGGTTTAAAATAGTGCTTTTTTTGTACATATTCTTTTGATAGAGATATATTATTTAATGTGAAATTCAAGGTGCTCTTCATTGACACATGATTAACAGATATAAACAGAAAATTCTCAAAAAGAAGGAGGTCATGGTTATATCCTGTTTATTCATTCTTTTATAAGTATATGCTCAATATAGAACTATCATTTCAAATATGCATACACATATAAATAATATATTAAGTTCTTATAAATCTGTCAGATTAAAATCTTCAAACAATTTGAAATTAACATAAACTGCAAAATACATCCTGTCAAAGAAATAGGGAACATCACATAAAAATGATCCTTTGTATGTTAGACACAAGACCCAAGGTCCACTGCAGCCACACTCAGCCAAATTGATGTTTTCTAGGTGCAATAATCAATTATACAATAAAACTCAAAATATACAAATAGCACCTTTTTTAAACATCAAATTCAAAAAGTTTATCTTTTGGAAACAAATATATCACATTTTTTTTACAGATGCATTTTCATGACCTGTCCATATACTGCCATTGTTGAAGCAAATACAATGATAACCATGTTTCAAAACAAGTCGATTTTTTACTTCCTCAGTCTACAGAATCTAGAGGTGGTTCTTTATACCCTTCCTTAATTTTCCCAATTACTATTAATAGCTATATTGTCCTTATAACATATTGTGGATTTACTAACTTTAGCTTAACTAAATCATGAAAGAGTGTAAAATGTCTTTGTTCCACTGGTTTTGCAACAATAAACACAGAAATTTTTGTTTCTAATATGAATGATACATTTGGATTAACGTTTTGGGGGATAAGCTAAATGGCACTGAGATTTGTGGGCTACAAAACAAAAGGAAAATTGCTCTTACACAGGTGTGATGGCTACAGTTGTTAGAAGTGTTCAGAGAGCAATATGAAACTTCAGGCTGTTAAGTACATGAGGCACAGATGGAGTATATAGATAAGGGAGCAATAGAATTATTATTTCATTAGTCAAGTGGGGAAAGTAACATTGAAGACATTTTCCTCAGCATATTCTCCAATCACCATAAAGAAAAGTTGAAGTATCTGTTGTAACTGATGTGAATAGTGGTTGGATAGATCTCTTGCAGTTCTGTGTTCATACTGATGATCTAATGTGGTACAGGTGATGGGTCTTAGCTAAAAACATGAAGTATATATGAATATTTACTGCACTACATATTACAAGATATATGTATGTATTGCCCAGTTTGTGTTCTGTCTGTAATAGCATAAGTTACAGTTCATTGAAATAAATATGACTGCACTGTGAGAAGACACATTGTAATGTCCTTGCAGAGATGTAATTCTAATAAGTTCTACCTAAATTAAGTACTTCTAGAGCCATTCCCTTGTCTTCTTCTGCTTTGCCAACATTTCTGAACATAGATATATCTCTCTTGCCTCCTTCTATTCTCCTGAGACTACAGAAGTTCCAATTTATTGGCAGACCCTAACTAATGGGTTTCCTTCAGTTTTTACTTTTTCCTGTTCAAAATAAGCAGAGGTATTAGCTCTGCTTTGCTTGTCTATTTCCAAGCATCTCTTCCCATGTTTACGAAACACTACTTTACAGGTCTTTGTGACAAAGTATAGCAGAATCTAGGAAATAAGTAGCTTGGCACAGATCTGTGACAACAATGAGAAAAGCCTCATGAAATACTAAGTCTGATCCAACTCAGTTTTCTGCGTGGAGGGAGCTTTTCGGCCTTGAGAGGAAAAAAATACACATGCACTGATGCTTTTATAAACCATTAAGATACAGAATTTGTTTAAATTGCCCCATGTCAAAATAATTTATGATATTTATGAAAGTGATTATAACAATGTAATTATCTCACTATTTTCTGATTTAATTATTTCAAAGTTTAGGTAAGATAATTTCTTAAAAATATAGTACAGCAAAAGATCAGGTTTTAAACATCCAAAACAATTTTAGTATATCTTAAATCGCAGTGAGCACATGAGAAAAATGTGGTACTTCTTCATTAACTTGCATAGCTATTTTCAGACAGCATTTGCCTGCATCCTTTGTGAGGTACTCATTTATAAGCACAGTGTCTGCCTTTGGTTGGAGACAGGTAATAAAGATATTCGTCAAGAAAATCGTTAACGTGGACACAAGAATGTGAGTGAGTCACAGGCAATCCTTCAAAGGCAGGAGGTATGATATCCAGCATCTTCTTACCTACATGAAGAAGGAAAATTACCTAGATACATACTAATCATTTTAGTGTATTTGAAGTTTTTTTGACAGATTGCATATTTTTGTAGTTATATATTTACATTCTAATTATGATCTAATAATTTGTCAAGTGAGTCTTATCCTAAAATAATTCTCTCTAAACCATTTTTTTCTTAGCAATTTATTTGCTGACCTACATTTCATAAGTGTTTTAAGACATAAATTTATAAATTCCTGATACAAGATACATAAATTCAAGCACATACAGTTTCAAAGAGTTAAAAAAACAAAACGAAACTATTTTTAAGAGGGACAGAAGTTACATAATGAGACAATTATCTAATTCCTATATTACAGAAAGAACAGTGTTCAGAGCAATTATCCTCTGTGTTTAAACTATCTACCTATTTGTGTGCATATAAACTAAATAAACTCTAGTTTTAGCTAGGAGCTTAAAACTCCCAGTTCTGTTTTTATCAGTTATCTCTCTGTATTACTCTTTATAAATTGCTGTCTATTGATTTGCTATAGTTGTCTCAAGCTTAGCTAAAGACAAACAAACTAAACTGAAGACAAAACCTAAAATGTAAATTTGTTTATTTTTTGTTTTATTTTCATTAATTACACTTTGTTCACTCTGTATCCCAGCTGTAGCACCTTCCCCCACCCTCTCCCAAACCCACCCTCCCTTCCTCTTCTTCTTCTATGCCGTTCCCCCAGTCCACTGATAGGGGAAGTCCCCTTCCATCTGACCATCAGGACTGGCTTCATTGTCTTCCTCTGTGGGCTGGTAAATTTAAACATGAATTTGCAGCCTTAGATTAAGTTACTCAAGATGACGAATTATATTTAATCACTGAATATGTGAATAATCACTCAGACAAATTACCTTTTTTTTCCTCTTTAAAATGTTTTTTTTAATTTATTTCAATTTATTCACTTTGTATCCCAGCTGTGTCCTCATCCCTCATCCCCTCCCAGTCCCGTCTTTTCTCCCTCTTCTCCTCCCATGCCCCACCCCGTGTCAGCTGATAGGTGAGGTCCTCCTCCCCTTCCATCTGACCCTAGCCTATCAGGTCTCATCAGGACTGGCCGCATTGTCTTCCTCTGTGGCATGTTTAGGCTGCCCTCCCCTTTCCCCGCATCAGGGGGAGGTGATCAAAGAGCAGTCTCCAAGTGGGTACCTAGTAAGGGGAACAGGGTCTCTCTGTCTCTGACACAAATTACCTTTAAGGAAAGAATGGTATAAAAGGAGCTAATTATAAATATTGGTTATCTCTGTCTTATGTTGTGAAATTGAAAACCATTTGTGAGGCTTGCTAAGAAGAATGGATGTTCAGTGCATAAAGTGTTTACACAAAAATACTAACTTTAAACAAAAGCACTACTAGAGATTACACAGCTCTGCACAACTCACTTCTCATCACGAATTATTAAGATACTCTTAATCCACTATAAAAACGAATGAGAAAACTTATATTGCAACCCCAAACCTATAAGTGTAGAATTCCAAGAATGGACAACAAATCCAACAGAATTACTGAGGTTTCAGAGTTGTAAGAGAAAAATTATAACCTTTGTTTATCTGGAAAATAGTGATGTGAAAGTCTTGTCTGTGTCCCATGTCAGAGAAATGAATGAATGGGATTTTGTCAGCCCTAAAGTCATCAGTCAGTACCTCACACTGGTACTGCAGGATGGTAATGGAAGTTATAAGAAGCTGCCTTGCATTGTACAGGTACTCTGACTTTCTCCCTGAGTTATGCATGACAGAAATTATTGGAAACAGGACAATGTAAAACCATGGAAACAGAAACCCTTGCCGTTGTGGTGCTTGGATTTTAATGGAAAAGTGGGTAATAAAACAAGGAAATGCAACTAAAGATATAACCTAGACAATGTCCTCAGACAGTGGGACTCCAGACCAACAGGACAGGAAGAGCTCCTTCATTTGTTGGGAAATGAGGGCTGTGCTTTTGAAATTGGTTCAGAAAGTCCTGTCTGCAGAGATGACTGGTTAGAGTTCTTGGAGTGACAATTTGTTGGCAGCAAGTATAAAAGCCCAGAAGGTAGAAAGAGGAGCCAGGCAAACAGTGAAGAAGAGGCTGTCAAAATAATACAAATACCAAGAATGGAGGTGTGATCCTTGCAGGTCAGGCATTTGCACAGGTACTAGACCACTGACAAGTTTTATAAAGAGGAACGATTGACTGTGTTTTGATTTCACCAAGAATAAGATTTTATCTGTGTGTATCTTAAGTAAAAAGTGGCACAAAGGAGAACTTTGGGGAGCTCCATCATAATTGTTAAGACTACAGGGTTTTGTGAAATTATGCCATTTTACAATTTTATTACCCACAAATACTAAAGCCTAGCATTATTGTTAGAGTTATTAGCAAATAGTTCCTATGGCTTTAAACCTCTTGAGATACATTAGTTTTGTTTTGAATTGTAGTTCTCGTATTTGTCAATAACTCTTTGTTAAGCTCCAATTTTGTTCTAAAACTGTATGCATTTTTAATTGCTTAATTAATGTCCAGGAGTATTTTAATTATAATTTTCTTTATTAAACAAAAATCTCTCTTCCATTGAAGTATAATAAAATCGTTACCTATTCTTTTCTTCTGGAGCTAGTATAAAGTAGTAACATGTTATTTGTTCCTTAGCCCAAGCTAAATTACTTTATTTTATTATTCCAAGAATAAACATCATTTATGAAACATGTTATGACTCATGTATACACAATGCCTTCTTAAGTCATTGGTAAGTATTTGACTTCTACAACAATTTGAAATGTGGACTGATGTATTCTGTTGACGTTACCATAGAGGAGGGCTATATAATCTCAGCTTTAGAAGTCAGAGATAATTTTCATAAATTCTTCTCTCTGGTTTAGATTGAAAATATATGGAGATGTTATAAAAATATGGAAAGAGAAGACAGTTTTGAATAATCAGGGTAGCTGTTCTTGTCTGGATTTTAAATGGAAGCTCTGTTACACTGAACTTCTGATTTGCAGCCTGATGTAAAATATACAGTGTGAAGGTTTGTCTTCTTTGTCAGTTTGACTGAATTTAGAATCACCCAGGAACCCACTTTTGGGCATATCTTTGAGGGAGTTTCCATGGAGAATTAACTGAAGAAGGAAAACTCATCCTGAGTGGGGCACTGTCAGCCATCCTGTGAGTAGAAGTGATAAAAGGAAAAATGGAGAAAGCCTCTCAGTATAAGAGCCCTCATTCTATGTTTCCAGGATTGCTGAGGTAAGGGCAGTTATGTCTACTTCTCTTGACACAAAGATTTTACTTCCAAATCTTGTCGGTCACAATAAACTGATATTCTTCAATAATAAACCAGATAAATTTTACAGCATTATTTTTGTTCCTTGTCAGGTAGAAAATAATATCTTTTCAGAGACAGTTCCTGCTCCCCTTATTAGGGAGCCCATCTGTCTCTGACATGAACTCAGTGGCTGGCTCTTTGACCACCTCCCCCTAAAGGGGGAGCAGCCTTACCAGGCCACAGAGGAAGACTATGAAAGACAGTCCTGATGAGACCAGACAGACTAGGGTCAGATGGAAGGGGAAAAGGTCAGTGGACTGGGGAAGGGGTATGGGAGGAGATGAGGG
>REGO01001005.1:362840-376154 GCA_010120015.1 Rhombomys opimus
TTTTATTTTATTTTAATTTTTTATTAATCACAGTTTATTAACATTTTATCCCAGCTGTAGCCTCCTCCCTCATTCCCTCCCAATCCCATACTCCCTCCCTCAATTCCTCCCTGCCCCTCTCTAAGTCTGCTGATAGGGGAAGTCTTCCTTCCCTTCAATCTGATCCTAGCTTATTAGGTCTCATCAGGACTGGCTGCAAAATCCTTACACCACAAAAGCTAAACAAGAAAGAGGACCTGGGTTAAGACGATCAATCCCCACTTAGAAAGACAAATGCAATGGTTATTGGAAGTAGGAAAAAACAAGAAACAGGATAAGAGCCTACCATAGAAGGCCTCTGAAAGACTCTACCTAGCAGTGTATTAAAGCAGATGCCAAAACTAATAACCAAACCTTTTGTAGAGTGCAGGGAATCATATAAAAGAAGGGGGAGTTAGTAAAACCCGGAGAAGACAGGAGCTCTAGAAGGACCAAAGATATCTGGGCATAGGGGTCTTTTCTGAGACTGTTTCTCCAACCAAGGAACATGTTTGGAAATAAGCTAGAACTCCTGCTCAGACGTAGCCTATGGTAGCTCAGTATCCAAGTGGGTACTCTAATAAGGGGAACAGGAACTGTCTCTGACATGAACTCCGTGGCTGGCTCTATGACCCCCCCACCCCCCGAGGGAGGAGCAGCCTTGCTAGGCCACAGAACAGGGCATTGTTGTTTAATTCTTATCTTCTGCAAGAGTAAAAGTCTGTGAAGATGTGTAAGCAAGGCACTGATTGTGATTATAGGAGAATATCATTGGGAATCATTTTATTTCAACACTCCTCTAGTATTGTAGATTGTACATTTATACAATGGAATATTATTCAGCTGTTAAAAAAAAAAGAAAATCACAGGTAAATGGATGGATTTAGGAAAAAATCATCCTGAGTGAGGAAACCCAGACACAAAAGACTGGGGAGATAGAGCTCCACTAAATATTTCTTGTCAGCAGATGAAGCCACCAGTTCCTGACATAGCTTACATCTAATTGACTTGCTAGCCAAAGCGGTCCTACAGGCATTCCCAAACTACCTAGGTTATTTCCACGGCTTTAGTTGCTCTCTCCAAACTGATGACATGACCCTATTACTGAAGATAACACTTATACAAGACATTTAACACATGGAAGTCAAGTTGGTGCCTACTAAGAGCCTTCCTACCCAACCACTGACAAGGATTCATGTCATTAGAAGACATATTGCATGCTACCAGAGGAGAAAGTTAAACACCAACCTAGGTATGAACCCTATCATCTAAAATGGTGACCTGCCTGTAAGCTGCACTAGTACAATAGTGGCACAAACTTGTGAAAGTAGCCAACCAATATTGGATTTGATTTAAGGTGTACTCCATGGAGTGGAACTCATATCTTACATTGCCTCAGTGGCCAAGAACCTAAAACACGAACTTAGGGAAAATCCAAATGAACTTTTTCTTGAGACATCTTGATGATGTTATTTGCTACTTTCACATAGAGAACTTTCAAAATAATGGCTGTTTGTCATGAAGTCTGTTGTTCATCCGCAGTTACCAATTTAGCAAACAAATGCCATGACTGTTTACCAGGAACTCTTCTAATAATTCAGCAATAAGCAACTCATTAGTTGCTCTAAATATATTTCAACAATAATCACCTTATACGAGAAGCAAAGATGCAGGTAAACATATACTTCTATCATTCCATGTAGTAAAGCCGTGTCATTCAGCATATTAGAAAGAAAGCTAAAAAACAATCTATGCATCCAACCTCTGGAGTCTGAGCATCTGCTCTGCTACTCTGGCCTATTAATCAGTCTTCACAGAAGGCTGCAATATTAATTGCATTGTAGGAAAAAAAAACTAATATAGCTATAATAATTCCTTTTTGATGTAAATATCTTAAAAAGTCTATATCAATTAAACAAGAAGAGAAATGTGCCATTATGATTTAAAATCTTCATGGTTCCTGAGTACAGCATCACGGCAATGCTTTGAGTGACCATTCCTCCCCTTCATTTTCTCTCTAGGAAAGCATGCTTTATTATTTTTGTTTATCTTCTTTCTGTTTCACTTACTATTCTGTACAAGCTCTTGTAATATTAATTTAATTGTTTTTCTTATTTATGTATGTATGTATTTATTTTATTTAATCTGATTTCATGTCTTTCTAGTAGAATTCAGCCAGTTTTTATATTTGTGTTAAACATTTTTCAACTATGAATTCTCAGAGTTATTGTGACATACCAAAAGGGTCATATATGTTACATTGAGTTATTTTTTATTATATTAACATTTTAAAATTATTATTAAGAATTTCACCTGTACAGTGTCTTTTGATCATATCCAACTTCACTTTCCACTTCCAACCACCACAAGGCTCTTCATCGAAACACATATTCCCCTCACCTGTATCCGTTTTAATGTCACCAATCTTGTATTCTGTACAAACTTTTACTGATGTATCTTTCTAAGAACTCATTATTTTTTTTCTATTTTTTGGACAGTACTTGTCAAAATTTTGGGATGAAATTTTAGTGGATACATTTTGCACTGTGGTAATATATGTAAATTGTTTTTATTTTGTTTTCTTTTGTTGTTTTATCCATAGCAGAAATATAGAAGTTTGAAATATGGCCATCTCCATAAATGGATGTAACAATACTCTTTGAATGTGCTATTAGATTCTTCATTTATGGAAAATAGAGAATGTTTATCCATCAGAAAATACTTATGCCAATGTTCCCTGAAATTAAGGCACAAAGAGGAAACGTTCATCATTAAGAATTTGATGCTTTTCCTTTGCTAGTTTAAAGATCTATTTTTCTGGGGGAAAAACAAAAGTAAATGGTATGAAAATATGGATTACCACATGATAGGAGGAGACACAATAATTTAAACAGTATGGGCCTGCAGGCCAAACTAAAACTATATTGAAAAGCCAATATAGTCAGCTAAACTTATCTTACCTTTCCTAAATTTTCCCTCTAATAAAAATTTTATTTCTAATAAAATTGTTTCTAATAAAATTTTATTCTGTATGTAGTAAGGAAATAATCAAGTCAAAAAGTAAAGACTAATCAAACTTAAGTGATAAAGATGAGACAAGAAGACAATGGAGTTTGACAAAATCTAACTCCACTATAACCAGACCTGCTGGGTGTCAACAGTGACTTCCTTCTCTATCACGTTTAGAATTTATCATACACAGATAAAACAAGTGCCTGGGAGTCACATTAAAAAATAGTGTCACAAGTATTGTCTAAAAACAATCACTTCTGATAATTTGGAAGAATATTTTTCCAAATATTTTGTGGCCTTTCCTCAGGCTATATAAACAAATGTCTGTAAACCCCAGCTGGAAAGTCAAAATTACTTCTCTGTCAATGGGACACAGATAGGATTTATTGTCAGCTTGCAGGGGAACAACATTAATCTCAGTGTATATTTCTCCCAAATTTCATGGGTAGGATGTATTTTCATGTAAATTTTGAAAGAAATAATTGTGATCAGTAGACCTGAGAGGTGGATAGATAAGGCAAACCATTGTCTTTGAATGTATGTGTCTTCTCCCATACACAGGCCAGAGGAAGGGTCAATTAGGTTTAATTCTTGTAGGCCCTAAAAAGAGAAAGCGCATTGGCTGGCAGTCACCATCTACATTGTTCTGTAATAAATTAATCTGTTTTTTGAAACATTGATGCTCAATATTGACATCTCTTTCTAGCTATTGGTCTTAGATGACATTCTGAAAAATAAAAAGTTGTCTTTTAGAAACAACTTTTAGAAAAGTTATAAGTTGTTATTTTTCTATTGCTATGATTCTACACCATAGCCAAGGCAAGTTGTAGTAGAGTTTATTTGAGGCTTACAGTTTCCGAGGGTTAGAATCATAACCATGATATGATTCTAACCATGGTACAGAACATGGCATTATTCTAACCATGGTACAGAACATAATATGATTCTAACCATGGTACAGAACATGGCAACAGGCAGGAAGGCAATGGGAAAGTAGCTGTGAGCATATACCTGTTCCACCAGCATGAATCAAAGAGAGACAGAATTGGAAATGACATGGGCTTTTGAAACACCAGATCTTCAACTGACACATCTCCTCCAACATTGTCACAATTTCTAATCTTTCCCAAACAATTCCATCAGCTGGGGACCAAATAGCCAAACATATGAGCCTGGAAGAGATATTCTTTTTCAAATCTACAAATTTTATTTTTGTTTATTTGTTTAATTGTAGTTTTTGCTTTGCTGTTTTTTGTTTTGTGAAGTAAGCTTCATCCATTAATTTGTGTAAGTCCTTTGATGTTTCTGTGTCCTTTTTCTGATTGACCTTGTCTGTTTTGTTGAAATGTTAAATTCTTTAATATTATAAGTCAATATCCACTAGGTTCACTTATTCTTTAACTTCCACACCTCTATCAATGTTCTTAGACTTTAAGAGTTAGGGGTCTAACTATCAATCTATCTGAGTAAGGAGATTTTTGTTTGGCTTTTCTGTCCAGACCAATAAAACATTATATGTTGTTTCTTATCATTTGCATATTCACTTAATCCATTTTTGAATTATTTCCAGAATGTTTTAATTGAATTCACTAGGTAGCTGTTAAGCAAACAATGCCTGGCTTCAATCCTCCCTGTTATCCACCAAACTTTCATTTCCAGATTTATTCTTGAACACTTATAGACCCACTACTAGGGTATTATCTGGCCTAATTTTAATATTGTTATGTATTAGGGAATGCAGTCTGGGGCAAAGAGAAGGAAAGGGAGGAAAAATGTTAGTTGTTAGAGTAGTCCAAAGCACACACATATATTTCAGAAAGCATATGGGATTTGTTGTTCTACCAGATTTCAATAAAAATAACTAATCATTTATCAAACCCTAAGAAATTCAACAACAAAAATAATAACAATAGATCTCTAAAGATTAAGGGATCACCAAACTTTGACATGGAGACAAGAAGTTAGGACATGCTATTATAAAAATGGATATTACTGGTTTGCTCATTTCAGACTTGCTACAAATCAAATAAAGAGTATGATGTTTTCAACAACAAAAAAACTCAAAAGCATAACATAATCAAAACTTCCTTTATTTTTGTTTTAACAAAGAAGCCAAAACGATACAATGAAAAAAAGACAGCATCTTCAACAAATGGTGCTGGTCTAACTGGATGTCCACATGTAGAAAAATGCAAATAGATCCATATTCATCACCCTGCACAAAACTAAAGTCCAACTGTATCAAAGACCTCAACATAAAACCAGACACACTAAATCTGTTAGAAGAAAAAATGGGGAAGAGCCTTGACCTCCTTGACACGGAAGACAATATCCTGATCAGAACACCAACAGCACAGGCTCTAAGAGCAAGAATCAGTAAATGTGAACTCATGAAACTAAACAGCTTCTGTAAAGCAAAGGACTGTCCTCAGAACAAAATGACAGCCTACAGACAGGGAAAGGATCTTCACCAACCCTCTGTCTGACGGAGGGTTAATATCCAGAATATATAAATAACTCAAGAAGTTAAAAAACAACAAAAGAAGTAATCCAATTAAAAAATGGGGTACAAAGCTAAATAGAATTATCCGTAGAGGAATAGTAAATGGCAAAGAAACACTTAAAGAAATGCTCAGTGTCCTTAATCATCAGGGAAATGCAAATCAAAACGACCGTGAGATTGCACCTTACACCCATCAAAAACTTAAGTGACAACACATGCTGGAGAGGATGTGGAGAAAAGAGAACCCTCCTCCACTGCTGGTGGGAATGCAAACTTGTACAACCTCTTTGGAAATTAATCTGGGGCTTTCTCAGACAATTAGGAATAGCGCTTCCTCAAGATCCAGCTACATCACTCCTAGGCATATATTCAAAATATGCTCAAGTACACAACAAGGACATTTGCTTAACTCTGTGACAGCTTTATTCATAATAGGCAGAACCTGGGTACGGCCCAGATGCTCCTCAAGTGAAGAATGGCTACAGAAAATTTGGTACATTTATACAATGGAGTACTACTCAGCAATTAAAACAAGAAATCATGAAATTTACAGACAAATGGTGGGATCTAGAAAATATCATCCTGAGTGAGGTATCCTAGAAGCAGAAAGACACACATTGTATATACTCATTTGTAAATGGGTATTAGACATATAATATAGGATAAACATCATAAAATCTCTACACGTAAAGAAGCTAATCAATAAGGAGAACCCTGGATAAGATGAGCAATCCTCACCCAGAATGGCAAATGGGATGGACATCAGAAGAGGGAGAAAACAGGGATGGACAGGAGCCTACCACAGAGGGCCTCTGAAAGACTACCCAATAGGGTATCAAAGCAGATTCTGAGACTCATAGCCAATCTTTGGGCAGAGTGCAGGGAATCATATGAAAGACAGGGGAGATAGAAAGACCTGGAGGATACAGGAGCTCCAAAAGGAGAGCAACAGAACCAAAAATTCAGAGGTCTTTTCTGAGACTGATAATACAACCCAGGACCATGCAAGGAGATAACCTAGAAAGCCTGCACAGATGAAGTCCATGGCAGCTCAGTATCCAATTGGGTTTCCTAGTAATATGAACAAGGACTATCTCTGACATGAACTCAGTGTCTGGTTCTTTTATCACCTTCCTCTAAGAAGGGGGCAGCCTTACAGTCTGCAGAGGAAGACGATGTAGTCAATCCTGATGAGACCTGATAAGCTATTGTCAGATGGAAGGGGAGGAAGACCTCCCCTATCAGTGAACTTGGGGAGGGGCATGGGAGGAGATGAGGGAGGGTGGAATTAGTAGGGAATGAGGTAGGGGGCTACAGCTGGGATTAATTACAGAATAAACTGTAAGTAATGTAAAAAAATTAAAATTAAATTTAAAAAATATTTTTGTTCTGTCCATTTGTGTTTTCCCTTGAGATGTGTGAAGTATTTGTCCATATGTAATAGTAAGTTACTTGTTTCTTCTCTTAGTTTGAATCCCTTGTCTATTAAATATTCAATTAACTGTGGTTTATCACTACTTTATTCTCTGGAAGAAGGGTCTCTCACTAAATGTGGATCCAGGCTAAAGGCCAGAAATTTCCAGTGATCACCCTGTCTCCCAATCTCTATTGCATTGGGACTATAGACACAAACATGACCACACTCAACTTTTTACATGGATGATGTGCATTCAAATTCAAGTTCTTGTAGAATGTGACAGGTCCTCTTACCTACTGAACATATGTCCACCTCTACTTGCAGAATTTTAACTTCTCTTAATTTTATTATGGGTTAAATGGAACTAATCGTAGGGAGTGGTGTTACTATTAGAAATAAGATTATTTTTTAAAAAGTTATATCATGAACATTAGTATGATGCTACCATTTGACAATTTTAAATATTTAATTTTTTTCCAACCACCAACTACTGTTGGAAATTAGAGTTTTAAGATAATAAAAATAATATTTAATTTGGTGAATGAGTTTTATATCATGATATTTAGCAAATAATTCAAAAGTTTAAAGTAGGCATTGAATAATTTAGAATGTTTGAGAATTAGAAAATATAAGGAAAACTTATGTTTCCCAAAATAGAATTAATATTGTTAATGTTTAAGTTTAAATATCAAAGGACAATGATCATTTTATTTTATTTATTCATCTTATATTATTAAACATTTGTAATAAAGTTGTTTTTTCAGGATGCTCAAATGTTGCTTTACTCTGAGAAGTGTTTTTTTTACTGACCTTAACTGCTGGATGCTCACATCTTACAGATCCAGGTCCAGATAAGTCCAGACACAGGAGGTTACACCCCACTTGCTTCAGTCAGTTTTTCATCTCCAGTACTTGCTCACACACTCACAGAAGCCGAAAGAGCTATCTATGAACATTTTCTACTTCTTTTAGGAATGGGAATGAAGTGATGCATGCATAATTTCTTTGGCATTCAGGTAAAATATATGATCTGGTATTAAAAATATCATCTATTAGATGAACTTTTATGCAAAGTACTGTGTGAGGAAACTATGGCCTATTATTTTAAATAATCGTGGGCTTAAAAGTTAAAGCAGAGGTTGAGGATAACGTTATACTAATCCTACAAATGTGAAATGTAAACTTTTCCAATATCATAATATGAAGTTTCATTAAAATTTAACCTTCATAGTAGCATTATTTAAATAGCCTTATGATTATTTTTCTTATAAAATTAGACATCTTCATAGACGTAGGCAAAAGTTACAGCCTATTTCATAAATGGTTCTCTCTTCTAGGTGAGAGTTTTATTGACTCAAACATAATTTAATTTATCTTTACATAAAGCAGTCTTGGTATCAGATATGGAAACACCATGTACTGTATCTACTTTATGCATTGACTCCATCCATATCTATTTAAAATTTTCAACTATTTAATTTTTTTCAATGAGGAAAATGGAATTACAGGATGAATGAAGAAATATGCACATGGATAGAATCTCAGATTTAAAACTCCAGGGCTCTAATAGTCATAAATATCTGTGCCACTATTTTATATAAAAACGTGGCCCTTAGCTGAGATCACATGCTCTGTGTCACCAAGTCACTGTAAATATTTCAAGCATAGAGCAACACCCCTTTACACTTTTGGCCCTTGACACACGCACGCAACAGATCCAAGTTAAGCACTGACTACAGTGAGTATAGCCCCGTAGCTGAAAGAATGTTTAAAAAGAAGAAGAAGAAAAAAAGGAAAGGGCGAGAAAATCCAGGCCTTTAAGGACTTCAACTGGGAAATGGCCAGTTTCTGATCTAGATGTGAATATATTGTAATGCTTTTCTTGTATATTTATCTCACATCCCTATTTTAGTATAAATCTTTGTCTCTCTAGAGAGTACAATATATATGCCTGACAACTTCCCACCTCATTCCCTCCAGTGAAAACCAGCTTTCAAATATTTCTCTGTTCTCTATGAGAGTCATTATTTCATACCTTTAAGTTTTGTAACATATTTTTCTGGGTTACCAACGAATATGCTGGTCCAGATGCAAAGAAGCACAGAAGCCTCAGCACTCTGCTCTGTAACACACACAGAATTCTTATTAGCAAGCAACAGTCATCTTTTATTAGATATTGATAACTAGAGGTTCATCAATAAGGTCTCATTCAATTAAACCATTTGAGCTTTGATGTGAAATGGGCTCCTACTTTAAGAAAATAGAACTTGGGCATAAATAAGCCAGCAGAAGATTAAATTTACTTCTCTTATGTTACAGACCTTGCTTATTATAATCAGGTTGTGATGGGAAGGAGAAATTCAGAAGAGATTTTTAGTCCTCCAGGAGAAAACTTCCAGCAAGTACTTGCCAGAGTCAACAAGGTTTCCACTGAATTGAAGCCAGACTCCTTGATTTCCACCTCTCCCCAAATGGCTAAGAATGAAAAGTGAATGAGAATCGAGTGCTGGCTCCAACATGTCAATCTCCAATGCCAATCACATCCATCAGAAAATGAAGCACTGGCTGTAGTTTTAAAAGGAAGAAAACAGAAGAAATAAACAGGTCATTTCACTACTTGTGTAATTCTCCCAAACAAGAAGTTTATTCTTCATTGTCCCTGTGTAAATTTAAAGACAATGAATAAAGTGTCACGGTGTTTTCTGAAGGTACTCTATGAGAAGAAGAAAACTAAGCATTTAGTGAATTTTAGAATCCATTTTTTATCTACTTAGCAGAGGCAAATACAAAGAAGTTCCAATCCTATTCCACTGTTAATGGAAATTTTATGTGCTCTACACATGCTTCCATCAGATTGGACAAAACTTTGACCCTTAAATCAATCAAGAATAACATGTTTAAAGTTTTTGAAAAAAAAAAAGATAATTGTTATTTTATTGCAGAAAATACGTTTGTGTTATATAAAATAAATTCTTTTTTGGGCAGGTTTTTGTTTTTAATTTTTTTCTTTCTTTGCCTGCTTTTATTCTGCCATCCTTTTCCTTTTTTAAATTTTTATTAATTACACTTTATTCATTTTGTATTCCCCCATAAATCCCTTCATTCTCCCCTCCAAATTCCACTTTCCCTCCCTCTTCTCCACACATGCCCCTCCCCAAGTCCACTGATAGGAGAGGTCTTCCTCCTCTTCCTTCTGATCCTAGTTAATTAGGTCTCATCAGGAGTGGCTGCATTGTCTTCCTCTGTTGCCTGGTAAGGCTGCTCCCCTCTCAGGAGGAGGTGATCAAAGAGAAGGCCAATCAGTTCATGTCAGAGGCAGTCTCTGTTCCCATTACTATGGAACCCACTTGGACACTGAACTGCCATGGACTACATCTGTGCAGTTTCTAGGTTATCTCCATGGATGGTACTTGGTTGGAGTATGAGTCTCAGAGAAGAACCCTGTGCTCAGATTTTTTGGTTCTGTTGCTCTCCTTGTGGAGCTCCTGTCCCCTCCAGGTCTTACTAACTCCCACTTCTTTCGTAAGATTCCCTGTACTCTGCCCAACAGTTGGCCATAAGTCTCAGCATCTGCTTTGATAGACTTCAGGGCAGAGTCTTTCAGAGGTCCTCTGTGGCAGGTTCCTAACTTGTTTCCTGTTTACTTCTTCTGCTGTCCATCCTCTTTGCCTTAAAAGATGGGGATTGAGCCTTATGGCCAGAGTCTTCCCTCTTGATTAGTTTCTTTAGGTGTAAAGATTTTAGTAGTTTTATCCTATGTTATACGTTTATATGAGTGAGTATATACCATGTGCATCTTTCTGCTTCTGGGATAGCTCACTCAGGATGATCTTTTCCAGATCCCACCATTTACCTGCAAATTTCATGATTTCCTTGTTTTTATTCCTGAGTAATATTCCATTCTGTGGATGTACCACAATTTCTGTATCCATTCTTCAGTTGAGGGGCATCTGGGCTGTTTCCAGAGTCTGGCTATTACAAATAAAGCTGCTATAAACATGGTTGATCAAAAGTCCTTATTGTGTACTTGAGCTCCTTTTGGATATATGCCTACGAGTGGTATGGCTGGATCTTGAGGAACTGCTATTTCTAGTTGTTTGAGAAAGTGCCAGATTGATTTCCAGAGTAGTTGTACAAGTTTACATTCCCACCAGCAGTGGAGGAGGGTTCCCCTTTCTCCACAACCACTCCAGCATGTGTTGTCACTTGAGTTTTTGATCTTGACCATTCTGATGGGTGTAAGGTGAATTCTCAGCGTCCAAAAAAAAAAAAAAATTCCAAGAGAGTGAAATGTGTATTTATGGTACTTGCATTAAGGAAAGATAAAGGACATAATTCTGTTATATTTCCATTGTGCAAGTTCTCTTAATTTGTACTCAATGTACAAATTCCACCTCTTCTACTTTTCTTCATATTACAATTATTGCTATCATCTTTTCTTGATTTTCTTGCAGACCAGTTTTGCTTCTCTGTTGATAGACTGCCATGTCTCTTTGCTCCACCACATCTGTTCTTCTGTCTCCAGTGACCTCCTAAAGGCCTACCCCCTTTTGGGTGGTTGAATTTTCCTGCTTAACTTCAAGAAATGCAAACCAAAACAGATGTTGCAACTATGAACGCTCTGCTTAAAACGATTTTTCAATTTGTGAGAAAACGTTTCTGTCAAAAATCTGCCCTATGATTTTGTTAGGAAAAGAAAGAGACTGTTTTGATTTCAAAAGACAAGTTTGAAACAAATTGTCAGGCTCAAAAAAATAAGTAAATAAATTTATAATACTTAGAAAATCTATTGTAATAATAATGGCATATTTTGTTTCTCTATTAAAATCGTAAGCAACTTCAATTCACAGCCTAGCTTAAGCAATTAAGTAATCTGATTATTTGTGAATTTTAAAGGGGAAAAATTTGGATCCATTAGGAATATCAATACTCTCTTCTCTTCATTAAAAGCATTTCATCTTCATTAGAACAAGATGGTTACAATTCAGACTGAAATTTAAACATACTTTGTCAATTAAAGACAGTGTTATATGTGAAGAAGAAGGACAGTGTTATATTTGTTATATTTAAGTATAAAGATATTATAAATATAATACATATGTATATAAACAGGATGAATATTAGAAGGATATTGTTAAAATATTTCAACCTAGAAGGAAACTAAAATTATTATAGCTAATATAACAATTTGAATATAAAACTAATGTAAATGTTGTCCACTGCATAATAACATAATAATTTCAAATACAAGAACAGTGAGATAATAAAATGAATCAATAATTTAAGGGCAAATATCACATGAATATATCAACAGACCCTTTAGAACAATCGAGACAGGTCAACGTTTTCCTCTATTAGAAGTTACTTGAGAATATTCCTCCCAAGGTTCCTTTTAACACTTGGCAACTAATCCCCTTCCTTATTATAAATGATACCCATTTGAGTTTCAAGTCATATATGCATAATATAGAAATATATAATGCATTTACACAGTATTATATATAATACATCATATGTAATTCAAGTTGCATATTACATTAGGTATATATGGATATGTTACGTAGGTTCTATATATGAACAAAACCACATTATAATTTTATTTTTGTGTTTAATATCATGACTCCTTCTTTTCCCTTAATTCCTGAAAATGGGAAATGTTTATCGTTTGACTGGATAAAACCTTCCTGTGTTCTATCCATGTCTATGCTGCAGGTTCTTTACTAATATATCTGTTTATGGCCATTTAAGCTAGTTTTGCTGTTGCGAATATTTTTCCAGTTCACATAGATGGTCAAGTATCTCCAGGAGACATTGAATTAGATTATTTAGGTGTAAGTTTTGAATTGATGGAAATGAATTATGTCACCATTATATGTTTTAACTTTTGATAACTCTTTATCTTGAATATTTTCTGTAATAGATTACAACCCACAGTCACTGTTTAAGGGTTCCAGTTTCCTTCCAGCATGTTCCATTATTTGTTTTCTTTGTTTTAATTTTTGGTAAATCTTTATCATGAATATTATCTTGAAAATATCTTTCTGATGGGAGTAAGATAATATCTCAGTACAGCTTTGATGTAAATTTATTTAATGGTTAGATATCTTGACTTTTTATATGTATTTATTGACAATTTATAGTTTGTCTTTTTAAGAGTAGTCCATTCTTTACTTTTTCCATTGTTTTATAGATAAACTGTAATTCTTAAAAACAATAATAGCAACAGAACAAGAAAATTTGAACACAGGGAACTTCCCAGAGACTCATACTCCAACCAAGGACTATTCATGGAGATAACCTAGAACCCTGACAATGCAGCAACTTCTGATGAGAACTGATAGACTAAGATCAGAAAGAAGGAGAG
>REGO01001006.1:56617-83448 GCA_010120015.1 Rhombomys opimus
GTGCGGATCTGGGACTCCGGGACAAGTTCTGCTGATCTTTGCCTGCCGCTAAAGGGCTTGGAGCTCTGCCCCAGCAGCTGTCTACCCCAGGCAGTTAGGTCTGCTCTGAGAAAGACCAGTCAGCTCTGCTGCTGTGCCGAGGTGGAGGGAGGTCTGGGGGAGGGGAGTGCCTCGAGATCAAAGGATCGTTTCTCTCCTTCTCCAAACAAGTCCCCGGGTGACCGGAGACCAAAGTTTTCACCTCCTGTGATGTTCCCTGTTGTCTAGAAAACTCCACTGTTGTCTTCCTGGGTTAGAGGTCCTTCCATTCACCAACTCAGAAGTTCAGGTATTCCACCGCTCAGAAACTGTGTGTGCTAGTCACCATCTTGGCTCCGCCCCCAAGATTCAACTTTTGACTTAATAGTAATCATTAATTTTATGTGTAGATTGCTAACCCCAATAAAGAGCTGTTTGCCAAATGTTAGTGTAGGTATGTGTATAAAATTTACCAAATGTTAGTATAGGTATGTCTATGAAATTTTTATTTTATGTCAGTACATTTTTGACAAAATAAATTATCATCTATAGTTCAAGGTCTTTCTTTGGCCACTAGAAAGTATTAAGAGAAAACAGGTAAAATTCTGCCTCCAGATAGTCTTGGAACTCATCAACTCCAAACATCAACCATGTCACCACTTCCCTGTACCCAACCTAGATAACTTGCTAATTTTGTGATTAACAGCCTTTTATAGGTTCTTTTTGAGCCAACTTTTTCATAATAAATGTGCACACAATTATTTTTGTTTCTGCTTTAATACATTATTCACCTGTTTATTGGTCTATTTTTTTTCATCGATTTCTGATCTTATTTGGTCAGAATTTGTTCTTTTGGCTTATTTGAAATTTTATAGTTGGGCATCATTTGGCTATAGACATAGGAGTGGTAAAGCTGGATCTTCAGGCAGCAAGAAAGTACACAGATGGTAGTTCGGTGTCCAAGTGGGTTCCATAGTAATGGGAATAGGGACTGCTTCTGACATGAACTGATTGGCCTGCTTTTTGATCACCTCCCCCTGAGGGGGGAGAAGCCTTACCAGGCCACAGAGGAAGACAATACAGCCACTCCTGATGAGACCTAACAGACTAGGATCAAAGGGAAGAAAAAGAAACCCTCCAGTACCAGTAGACTTGGGGAGGAGCATGCGTGGAGAAGGGGGAGGAAGGGAGGGATTGAGAAGAGAGGAGGAAGGGAACTAGAGGGAGAATACAAAGTAAATAAAGTGTAACTAAAAATAAAATAAAATTAAAATTAAAAGAAAGAAATTGCCATATTGATTTCCAAAGTGGTTGTACAAGTTTACATTTCCACCAGCAATGGAGGAGGGTTGCCCTTTCTCCACATCCTTTTTAGCATATGGTGTCACTTGAATATTTAATCTTGGCCATTCTGTTGGATGTAAGATGAAATCTCAGGGTCCTTTTGATTTGCATTTTCCTGATGACTAAGGACATTGAACATTTATTTATGTGTTTCTCTGCCATTCAATATCCCTCTATTGAGAATTCTCTGTTTAGTTCTGTATCCCACTTTTTTTTTGGGGGGGCGACTTTTTTTGTTTTTATTTTTTACAATTTATTCATTTTATATTCCAACTGTAGCCCCTCCTTCTTCTCCTCCCAATCCCACCCACGCTTCTTCATCCCCCATCCCCTTCTTTTAGTCCATTGAAAGGGGGAGTTCTTATCCCCTGCCATCTGACCCTAGCTTATCAAGTCTCATCAGGGCTGTGTGGATCCTCTTCCTCTGTGGCCTGGCAAGGTCACATAGCCAGGGGAAAGTAACTAAAGAGCAGTCAACAGAGTGAGTTCATGACAGAGGCAGCCCCTTACTCAGGAACCCACATGGAGACTGATCTGCCTATTGGCTACATCTGAGCAGGAAGTCTAGGTCCTCTCCATGCATGGTCCTTGGTTGGTGCAACAGTCTCTACAGGGCCTGCTGGGCTCAGATATTTTAGCTTTGTTGGTCTCCTTTTGTAGCTCCTATCCTCTCTGGGTCCTTCTATTCCTCCCTCCTTCCATAAGATTCCCTGCTCTCTGCTCAAAGTTTAGCTGTGAGTCTCAGCATCTGCTTCAATCCCTTGTTGGGTGGAGCCTTTCAGAGGACCCTCTATGGTAGGCTCCTGTCTTGTTCCCTCTCTTCCACTGCTTCGGGTGTCTATCCTGTTTGCCATTATGGATGATATTTAAACATCCTCCCTAGAGTCCTCCTTGTTGTTTAGTTTCTTTAGGTATGTAGATTTTAGTATGGTTATCTTAATGTTATATATTTAATATCCACTTATAAGTGAGTGCATACCATTCGTGTTTTTCTGGTTGTGGGATACCTCACTTTCTAGTTACTTTCATTTGCCTGCAAATTTCATGATTTCCTTGTCCTCGCTGTTACTGGCAAGTTCATCTATCCTGATGCTGGGGGCATTCCTTCCTTCACTGAGGGCATTCCTTCACTTAGGGTTTCAATGTAAATAGAAGACCAGCAGCTCTCAGGGATCCACAGGGACTCCAGCATTAAACTGGGACTGCTGAGATATCTAGTCTCCTGGACTGTACAAGCTACTGAGTCCTTGGCCTTTCCATCAAGAGACAACCATTGTTGGACTGCCTGAACCACAACCAGTAAACCATTCTACTCAAACACGCACGCACATGTGAACACACACATTCATTTTATTTTTTATATTCACTGGTGTTTTGCCTGTCTGTGTGATAATGTCAGATCCCCTGGAACTAGAGTTATAGACAGTTGTGAGCTTTCATGTGGGTGTTGGGAAATGGACCCAGGTCCTGTGGAATAGCAGACAGTGCTCTTAACTGCTGAGCCATCTCTCCAGCCCCCACACATTAATTTTTTTCAGTTGTGTTCTTATACAGAACCTGACTGAAACAGAAGCCAAGGTAGGCAGGGCATTAGGAACTAAGTCCCTTCAAATAGCCTGAACACTACTGTGGAATTCCATACTAAGGCCACAATTGCAGGAAAGCAAACTCGTACAACCCCTCTGGATAATAATCTGGCACTTTCTCAGACAACTAGGAGTAGCGCTTCCTCAAGATCCAGCCATACCACTCCTAGGCATATATCCAAAAGAGGCTCAAGTACACAATAAGGACATTTGCTCAACCATGTTTGTAGCAGCTTTATTTGTAATAGCCAGAAGCTGGAAACAGCCCAGATGCCCCTCAACTGAATAATGGATGCAGAAATTGTGGTACATCTATACAATGGAATATTACTCTGCAATGAAAAATAAGGAAATCATGAAATTTGCATGTAAATGGTGGGACCTGGAAAGGATCATCCTGAGTGAGCTGTCCCAGGAGCAGAAAGACACACACAGTATATACTCACTCATATAGACATATAATATAGGAAAACCTACTACAATATGTACACCTAAAAAACTAATCAAGAGAGAGGACCCTGACTAAAATGCTCAATCCCCATCATGAAAGGCAAAGAGGATGGACATCAGAAGAAGAAGAAAATGGGAAACAACCTAGGAACCTGCCACAGAAGGCCTCGGAAAGGCTGTACCCTGCAGACAGTGTATCCCACTTTTTATTAAATTTTTATTTTTTATATTAATTACAGTTTATTCTCTTTGTATCCCAGCTGTAGCCCCTTCCCTCATTCCCTCCCAACCCTACCCTCTCTCCCTCATCTCCTCCCATGCCTCTCTCTGAGTCTACTGATAGGAGAGGTCCTCCTCACCTTCTATCTGTCCCTAGCTTATCAGGTTATCATCAGGATAGGATGCATTTTCCTCCTCTATGGCCTGGCAAAAGAGCTTCCCCCATCAGGGACAGGCGATCAAAGAGCAAGTCACTGGGTTCATGTTAGAGGCAGTCCCTGTTCCCCTTACCAAGTACCTACTTAGATACTCAGCTGCCATGGGCTACATCTGAGCAGAGGGTCTAGGTTATATCCATGAATGGTCCTTGGTGGGATTATCAGTCTCAGAAAAGACCTCTGTGCCAGAATTTTTTGGTTCTGTTACTCTCCTTGTGGAGCTCCTGTCCTCTCCAGGTCTTACTCTCTCCCCCTTGTTTCACAAGATTCCCTGAACTCTGCCGAAAGTTTGGTTAAGAGTCTCAGCATTTGCTTTGATACACTGCTGGGTAGAGTCTTTCAGAGGCCCTCTGTGGTTGGCTCCTGTCCTGTTTCCTGTTTTCTCATTCTTCCAATGTCCATCCCCTTTGTCTTTCTGAGTGAGAATTGATCATCTTACCCATGGGCCTCCTTCTTGCTTAGCTTCTTTAGGTGTACAGATTTTGGTATGTTTATCCTATATTACATGTCTAATTTCCACTTATAAGTGAGTATATACCATGTGTGTCTTTCTGCTTCTGGGATACCTCACTCAGGATGATCTTTTCTTTTTTCTTTTTTGGATTTTATTTTATTTTTACAGTGTTTTCACTTTGTATCCCCCTATAAGCCCCTCCCTCCTCCCTCCTCCCCTCCTGGCCCCACCCTCCCACGCTCTTCTTCGTGCATGCCCCTCCTCAATTTCATTGATAGGGGAGCTCCTCCTATCCTTCCTTCTAATCTTAGTCTGTCAGATCACATCAGGAATGGCTGTATTGTCATCCTCTGTGGCCTGGTAATGCTGCTCTTCCCTCAGGGGGAGGTGATCAAAGAACAGGCCTATCAGATTATGTCAGAGACAGTCCCTCTTCCCATTACTATGTAACCCACTTGGACACTGAACTGCTATGGACTACATCTGTGCAGGGGTTGTAGGTTATCTCCATGCAAGGTATTTGGTTGGAGTATGAGTCTCTGGGAAGACCCCTGTGTTCAAATTTTTTGGTTCTGTTGCTCTCCTTGTGGGGTTCCTGTCCTTTCCAGATCTTATTATTTCCCACTTCTTACATAAGATTCCCTGCACTTTGCGCAAGGATGATCTTTTCTATATGCCACCATTTGCCTACAAATTTCATGATTTCCTTGTGTTTAATTGCTGAGTAATATTTAATTGTATAAATGAACCACAACAGTACGGTACTGGCATACTTGTATAACTACATATAGATGATTAAAATATACCAGAAAGACTTTACTTAAGTCTCCACAATTAGTGTGACGATTTTCACCAAATACACCAAAATTACATACTGGAGGAAAGGAAGAATACTAAACTAGGAGAATGAGCACCTTTTAACATCATGAATGATATCCAATGGGAGGAAGTGCCCCAGACAGTTTGGTTTCTCTGCGTCTTGAAACAAGAGTATGCTATGTATTCATTAACAGGGTCTTTCCAAATAGCTATGATAGGCAAAAAAAAGATAAAGGCAACAGTCTATATAGTTTTGACACTTCTTCAGTCTTGCAGACAACATGCCATATCTGTACTTACAAATATGTTGAATAAATATCTCCTGTGTGCTAACTACTGACTAAAGTACAATAGCTTTAATAACGAATCAATCAATTTATGAAAACAGACCTCATGGAGATTCTATTTCAGGATATATGATATTAAATAATAATTTAGAGCACAAATTTTAGTATCAGATTGAGATGACATAGAAATCTCAGTAAAATCTTTTGAACATTTTATTATGATACTTATTCATCTGACTTAAAATAAAAAACACAAAGTATAATACAATGCTGATTTGTGGAGTCTATTACTTTTGTTTGATCTTCTCTTAACATTTTCTGCCCATTCCCTTAGTTTTTTTTTGGTAGATAGCTGTGATCAGGCAAAAGTGATGACATTGGCCATTTGGCAAAGAAATTGAAAACTTTGGGCATGTGGTAGTATACAGAATTATAATCAGGTAAATTTTACTAAGATGTTATTTATAAAGATAAACATATGTTTGGTCAATACACATTAAGGTAAACATAGAGGAACAGTTTTATGATATTCCTACAAAGAAAGAACATTCAATTTAGATTTAGGAAGAAATATTCACAGTGTTTTGAAGGTTGGTCAGTAAATGTCATATTTTCTTTAAATTATCAAGTTATATCTATATTAGGGTATCTGTACAAATTTTGAATATCAACTATATTTTCTGACTTAAAATCTATTTCAAACAGTCAGTTTCACTATGTTCAGTAATTAGTACAGATATCTGGATATTAGAAATTTCCTTTGGGACCAAAGTAGTTGCTTATGAATCTTTTCATGGCATTTTTCATATCTTTATTTCTCAGAGTATAAATAGCTGGGTTGAGGAGAGGTGTGAAAACAGAGTAAAATACAGCAAGAAATTTATCCAACCAGATGATATTGAGGGGCCACACATAGATGAAGATGCAAGGTACAAAAAATATCATCACCACTGTGATGTGGGCAGTGCACGTGGACAGGGCCTTATGTGCCCCAGCTTTAGAGCTCTGTCGTACAGTGATTAGGATATATGTGTAGGATATGAGCAACAGAATAAAGCAGGTTACAGCCACAACCCCACAGTCAGCATTTGTTAGAACATCCAAATCATGGGAATCTATGCAAGCTAGCTTGATTACCAATGGCATATCACAGAAAAAACTGTCTATTTCCTTAGGTCCACAAAATGGCAGCTCCACAATCACTACCAGGTGACTCACGGCATGTACAAGTCCAGTTGTCCAGGAAGTCAACACCAACCCAGTACATCTCTTCAGGTTCATGATGGTGAAGTAATGCAGTGGCTTGCAGATGGCCACATAGCGGTCATAAGCCATTACCACCAACAACATCATCTCTCCTGCAGCGATGCAGTGGGCAAAGAAGATCTGAGACATACAGCCTGCAAAGGAAATGGTCTTGTTTTCCCTGAGAAAGTCTGTGATCATTTTAGGAGTGGTGACCGAAGAAAGCCACATATCAACAAAAGACAGGTTGGCCAACAGGAAGTACATGGGAGAATGCAGATGCGGGTCAGTGATGATTAAAACCAGAATGGTAATATTTCCAGAAACAATGACAAGATAAAGCATTAAAAATATCACAAAGAGTGAGAGCTGAGTAGTCCATGAGTTGGACAGTCCCCAGAGTATAAATTCTGACACCACAGACTGATTGCCCTCACCCATTTTTCTCAGTATGTCTTCAGAAGTAACCTGCAAAGAAAGAAAAATTATTAACTAGAGGTATGCTGTAGGCTACTTTCTTTGTAGAATTAGACATTCATATTGAAACTCATCTGAATAGAAATGGATAAATTAATGATAAATCTAAGCCAAGAATGAGTAACATTGCTGCCTGAGGTGAAAGCTAATGAGTCAAGCACATGAAGAGAAGCATCATGTGTGATTGTTATTCACATGCTCTATCAGCAATTTTTTTTTAAGAGAGCAGTGAGTAAAGCAAGAGAGCAACGTGAAAACCCCCAAATGGATGCTGTTTCATTGAGAAAAACTGTCCAAATTTGTTACTAGCATTCATGAAATTCCATAACAAAAATGAGGATTAAATTTGGCAGCTGAAGGGGAAATACACCAAAATTCAGTAAAAATGATATTATAAGATATTACCATTTTGTCAGACTGTATAATGATTTCTTTGAGCATCAGTAGAATAATATCTGTGTCTTCTCTGGGATGGGGGAGGCTCCTGGGAGTCTATGGTGATGACCCTAGCTGAGACTCCTAGAAGCAGGGGTTATGGAGCATGATGTGGCCCCCTCCTGTCGACAGGTGGAATTTACAATAGAAGAAGAGAAACACCAACCCACCCATAAAACCTTCGACCTACCCAATCATTGACTTTCCTAACTTGAGTGCCATGCCATGAGAGAGAGCCCACACATGACAGTATTAATAATATTTTGCTATGCTTACAGGCAGGAAACCGGCATAACTGACATCTGAGTGGCTTCACCCAGCAGCTGATGAAAACAGATGCAGAGAACCACAGCCAAAGAGTTGGCAGTGCTCAGAAAGTCTTATGGAAGAGGGAGAGGAAGGATTAAAAGAGCCTGAAAAATCAAGGATACCACATGAAAACCTACAAAATCAACTAGCCTGGGCCCAAACGGGCTCACAGAGACTGAACCACAAGAAGAGAGTGTCTATGGGCCTGACCTGGGCCCCTCACACATATATAAAAGATGTACAGCTTAGTCCTCATGTGGGACCTCTTACAGCAGGGTCCGTGGCTGTCTCTGACTCTGCTGTCTTCCCATGGATCCCTTTCCCCTAACTGGATGACATTGTCTAGCCTCAATAGAAGAGAATAATCCCATTCCTACCACAACTTGATATGCCAAGGAGGGTTGATATTCTTGGGATGTCTCCTCTTCTCCTAGGAGAAATGGAGGATGATATTGAGGAAGTAGAAGGCAGAAAGAGGCCCTGGGAAGAGAGGTGGAAGGGTAAGTTCTTATAGGGATATAAACTAAAGTAATTAATTAATTAAGGAAAAATACAATTTTAGCTTAAAGCTCGAAAGAGCATGTTGGAAAAACCTTAGTTGGGAAGCATACAGAAGGTGCTATAACATACACACAGGCATGAGATATAAATACAAAATATAGGTTCACAGTTATTCATTAATAAATACATATAATAGATTTTGTTTGCTCAACTAAACTGATTAACAAATACTACTACAAATACCAGTGTAAATGGATTGAATGCACAAGGCAAGTCATAATCAGACCTGATCACTGCAAGTCACATTTACTTCAGTCTCAGCTATTTCTGACAGGAACTCAATGGCAGGCTCTTTGACTTCCCCACCTCTCAAGGGAGGAGCAGTCCTGCTGGGCCACAGAGGAGGACTTTGCAGCCAGTCCTGAAGACACCTGAAAAAACAGGGTCAGATGAAAGTGGAGGAGGTCCGCCCCAATCAGTGGACTTGGAAAGGGGCAGGGAGGAGATGAGGGAGGGAGGGTAGGATTGGGAGGGAATGAGGGAGCTGGATACAGCTGGGATACAGAGTTGGTAAAATGTAACTAATAATAAAAAAATTAAATTAAATATAAAAAAGAAAGTTAGGGTAACAAAGCCAGTAAGAAACACTAAAAAAAAAAAAAAGAAAGAAAATATTGATCTTAAATTGCATAAACTAATCTTGAGACCACTTCAGATTTTGAAATACTTTAGTTTCATGACATAAACAACACCTATCATCATCCTATCACTAGTATGTATTTCCTTATTGTTTTGCTTTTCTACTGATCATCTATGTTATTGTAAAGAACAGAATGAATTACATAAATATGTAAACAAGGTTGTCCTTTGACTATCAGCCTTGGATGAATTGGAAGTTATACTTCCAGTGGGCAGCAGTTATTCACCTCAAGGCAGGGTGCTTATGCTAGTATAGTGAAAAATACTGAAACCAGGCGGTAAACAGTCATTGACCATTTTTTTTCCCTTCAGTAATTCTCATGGTGCTTTTCAACTTGGGGTCTCATTTTATCCCAGAGCAAGTGAACAATAAAATCCTTGATGCCATCATCAGAATTATTTTAAGTTCCTGTTTTCTGTCATCACCGAAGTGTGGAGAAGGAATGCAAGACAAGAAAAAGTTATGAAGGCATCAGGCAGCACATCCATCTGCTAA
This sequence comes from Rhombomys opimus, assembly GCA_010120015.1. Taxonomy (NCBI): domain Eukaryota; kingdom Metazoa; phylum Chordata; class Mammalia; order Rodentia; family Muridae; genus Rhombomys; species Rhombomys opimus. The sequence continues at coordinate 66,175 of REGO01001006.1, forward strand.
AGAAACCTGATGGAATAAGTAAATACACACGCCTTACAAAGATATGCCCAATATCTAAGGACAATACGCTGATCATACAATGAACAGTTAGTATTCCTTGATGTATGTGTGTATATATATATATACATTTTGTTACATGTCATAAAGTTTAGGGTCAAGCTGAACTTTCTGTTTATTTTTTGTATTATTTCTTTTATTTTTAAAGGTTATAATATAATGACAATATTTCTCTCTTTTCTTCCCTCCAGATTCTCCCATATACTGTTCCTTGTTCTCTGTCAAATTTGTGGGAAAACAAGGAGCCTTAAATCAACAGATTAAAGCTCATAGGAACTCAAAAATAATGAAGAAGAAATCAGAGGGCCTACATGGGTCTGTACCAAGTCTTCGGCATGTAATAGTATAGATTTCATTTTAATAATTATATGAGACTCTTGAATAGATGTGTGAGTTTCTGATTCTTGTGCCTTCTCTTGGGGGTCTTTGATTTTACAGTTGGCTTCTCTTATCCTACTTGGATATGATAGTATTTAGTTTATCTTAATATTTTTTATTTTGTTATGCTTTGTTGTTATCTCTTAGAAGCCTGTCCTTTTTTTTTTTTTGTCATGAGAGACACAAAGGGAGAGGATCCAAATGAGAGACGATGTGGGTAGGAAGTCAGAGAAATAAGGGAAGGGGAAAGCATATTAAGACTATATTGTATGATTAAAAAAGAGAAAAAGAAAATCACAGCCTCCCTTTTCATTAATATTTTATACATACAAATTATTCACCCTGTGTAATGTTACTTTTATGTATGTTCTCAGAATGACCACTTGGCACTAGCTATCCAATTGGCATGCTCTTTCCTGGGACACACCCCTTCTCATGCTCTCAGGAATCGTTATTTGGCTGTGATTTTTTGCATAGGATTAAGGATTCCTTGGATTTCACCCCTTCCACTATACCATGTCTCTTGGTGTTGGCTTTACTGAGCTCAATTTCGACAGTCATAGTAGAACTATGGCACTACCAAAGGAAATTACTAAGAAAGTGCATTCATTTACAGAGCATTGTCAAACTGTCCTTTGGGACCTCTGCTGCAAAGCAGAACCAAGTCTCAAGCAATGCCTTTTAAATTGTCTCCTCAGCTGGGCACAGTGGTGCATGTTTGTGTTCCCAGCATTCAAGGAGGAAAAGATCAGTGGGCCTCTGTGAGTTCTAGGTCAGTCCAAAGTGAGACTACAAAGTGAGTCCAGTATAGCCAAGACTACACAGAGAAACCCTGCCTGTAAAAAACGATAGATAGATGATAGATAGTTAGATAGATAGATAGATAGATAGATAGATAGATAGATAGATAGATAGATAGATAGATTGTCTTCTCTAGTATTATAGAAGTAGGACACTGTTGTCACCAGACCTCTGTGAATGTAAAAATCTTACATAGCTGATACATAGGAGTGACTGTACATGATCAGCTCTGTTTTAATGATGTTAATCAGAATGTTTTCTATCCACATGTTTTTTTGAGAAGCTAGTAAAAATGATGCCAGATATTACAGGAGCTTAAATAATATTACAGACTCAATTTAATGTGCTGTGAAATTATAGAATAAAACGCACACATGGGCATTACGCCTCTCTAATATCCAGAGTACAATGGTGCATGAGTTGTTCCCTTTAACCTTATTTATTTCCTACTGTGTCTTGAAACAATATGATTCATAAAGTTATGGCCAATATTTTGATGTTCAGCTGAACTCTTTGTGTAAGATATACATGCTCATATATATATATATATATATATATATATATATATATATTATATTTGCACATATGTATTTATATCTGAAAATATTTTTTATTTGCACATGCATATTTTACATATGGAAATGCATATTTATAAATATATAAATACACATACTTGTATTTAACTTATTAGCAATTTTCCTAAAAAATCTAATGTTAGCTTTTACATTAATTAACATAAAAATTAATGAAGGAAAACAAGCTGAATTATCTCTCTAAAAGTCTAAAAGCAAACTATACTATGTATATGTAAAATATACAAATGCATGATTCATATTTGGTATTCAATTTTTTTCAGGAACATAATAACCACTTCACCCTCTCTTTCTTTGCCCAGGAGCTATCATGACTGTCAAAGACCTAATGAATACAATCAATCAAAGCATCTTTGTAATTTTTGCATTTAACTTAGTAGAAATTGTCTTAGAATATCTAATGTTTTTATGTTGAGAAATACAAAAAGAAACTGATTAAAGAAACTTAAACGAGTTATCTTTTTAAGAATGTAGAAGCAAACTGTTTATTTTCTTGTATTTTTTCCATGCATTTCCGTACTGAATGCCCTTTTATCAAAGTGCTAAACTTTGTAACAGTTTCAGTATTCATACTTATGTAAGCATTTATAGATGCAGTCAGAATTACACAACCGTGTGTATATCTAGGTGACATACACTGGTAACTGAAGAGTGGCATTCCGCTAGCTTCTAATAGCTTGCTTTGCTGACAGATTGTTTGTTTTGTATCATGTTTCATTTTGTTTTTGTTGTATATAGATTTTTCTTTTTTGTTATGCTTTTAGTTGGAGTAGAATTACATAATTTTCCCTTTACTTTTATCTTGAATACCAATACCAAAACTAATACCAATACCTTTTATTCCCAATATCCCGCTCAAATCCCACCTCCCTATTTTGTTTCCATGCTACCTTTCAGCGGCTAGTCTCTTTTCCTTGATTCTTAGTGTTACATATATGGGTCTATGCATGTATATGTATGCATAAATGCATATAAATTCAGTCTGTTGAATATATTTTTATTGCATATGGTTTCAAGATTGACCACTCTACAGTTAACAATAAATTAGGGCCTCATCCCTTGGAGACACTCATTCTTCTCCTAGCAGACAAGAGTTGGCAGAATTTTTTGAGCTGATTCCCACAATAACCACTCAGAATGCTTTTATTTTTATGCCCAATTCTATTCTGAAAGTTTTCTTATCTGCTATGCACTCCTTGACTCAAAACTATTCTGTCTGGTTAACTTGAAGTGAATACTTGTAAAATGTTAGCTTATACTACTCTAATAGATTATCTGATTAAAAGTGGCGAGCATCTGAGATAGATTCGAGCATTCATGGAACAGAAATGGGAAAAAACCCACAATATTAAACTTTAATCGATAAAAGTCAAAAACACATTCTGAACTTTACATATAACATATAATGATAAAAAGAGATAACTATGCATATTTTATTAATTACTTAAAAGAAGTATATCAGAGAGATGACTTACCAAAATCACAGCTTTCTCTTGGGTCATATTTTCTTCCCATCTGATGTGGGTTTATGAATACATTCATGCATATTAAGACGGCTTTCCACGGCCCAACCCTTCTTCACTTCATTGTCCCCTGTGTGTTCCATGTCACCTTTCTGTTTTCCGAACAAAAGGAGAACCTAAGAAATAATTATCTTGGACATCTTTAGGGATTTCTCCATTAACAATGATACTAAGTACTACAAATTTGTAAAAATAGGAAGAATGACAAGTAAAACTTCCTATTAGTCATCTCAGCACTGATAATTTTAGTGAACTTTTCAAAATTATTCACTTCATCTATAAAGAATTTAAAAAACAGCTTGCAGCTGCCTGGTCTGTTCCTGTAACAATGTAATCTAAGTGACTAAAGAATTTCAGATTTTGAGACCATGTGCTAAACATGAGAGATATGTCAAGAACAAAACCTGTACAGTGAACATAATTCCCCAAAGCATAACCAAATCTTCAACAGAGTGCAGGGAGTCATCTGAAAGAAGGGGTAGTTAGTATGACTTGGAGAGGACAGGAGCTCCACAAGGACCAAATGTACCTGGGCACAGGGGTCCTCTATGAGACTGTATATCCAACCATGTATGGATATAACCTAGAACCCCTGCTCGAATGTAGCCCATGTAGCTCAGTATCTAAGTGGGTTCCCTAGTAAGGGGAACAGGGACTATTTCTGTCATGAACTCGATGGCGGGCTCTTTGACTTACCCCCTCCCCGAGGGAGGGGCCGCCTTGCTAGGCCACAGAGGAGGACATTGCAGCCATTCCTGAAGATAACTGATAAGCTATGGTCAGATGAAAGGGGGGGAGGTCCTCCCCTATCAGTGGACTTGGAAAGGGGTAGGGAGAACATAAGGGAGGGAGAGTGGGATTGGGAGGGAATGAGGGATCAGGATACAGCTAGGATACAAAGTTAATAAATTGTAACTAATATTAAAAAATTAAAAATTTAATATAAAAAATAAAAGAAACAACCCATGGGGAAAAAATCTGGTCACATTACTGATGAAGCGTGATCTGTAACTGTATGTGATGTTAGCAGGTATGAACTGATGCAATAACTATGAACTCTATGGAATATAAACATTTCCTTTGTTGATTTTAGAAAATTAAGGAGTGTACCTTTAAAAATTTCCTTGATATGGGGTTACAATAAATCCTGCTGATCATAAAATAAAGGTACTACATGTGGATTTGTTTTTGCCTATTAGGTAAAATTTATATCATTAAATTAATTAATTAAGCTAATTAATGTATTTATTTTTATAATTAGTTTATTTACCCCCCTTCATTCCTCTCAGTCTTGCCACACTTACCCTTCTTTCTCCATCTTCTCACCATTTCCCCCCAGAAAAGGGGAGCCCTCCCTACCCCACACTAACCTTCCCCAGCACATCCAATCACATCAGGACTGAGCATATTTCACCCCCTGAGGCCAGACAAGGTAGCACTACCAGAGGGAAGTGATCCAAAAACAGGCAACAGAGTCCGTGTTAGAAACAGCCCTCGCCCCTCCACTTCCCAGGCATCCGTATGAAACCCAAGTTGCCCAAGGTCCAGATCATGCATGCTCCTTAGTTGATGTCTCAGTCTCTGCAAGCCCCCATGGGATTGAGTTAGTTGTCTTTGTTGGTCTTCTTGTGAGGCTTCTGTCCCCTCCATGTCCTTCTATCATTCCCCCTACACTTCCACAGGACCCTCAGAGTTCCACCATGTGCTTGGCTGTAAGTCCCAACACCTGTCTCCATCTGCTGCTGGCTGAACCCTCCCAGAGGACAGCCATATTAGGCTCCTATCTGCAAGTATAGCAAAGTATTCTTGTTAGTGTCAGAGAATGGCTCTCTACCATCGAGTGGGTCTCAGGTTGGGCCTATTATTGTTTGGATTTTCCCTCAATCATTGTTTCCTCCTTATCCCTGTGCTTCTTGTAGGCAGGGTAAGTTTTGGATCACAGATTTTGTCGGTGGGTTGTTGTCTTGCCTGGCTAGGAAGTGGTCACTTCAGTCTTCATGTCCACGCTCCCCCCTGTAAGCAGTCTCACCTAGAGTCACAACTATATCCTGCCAGGAGCTTGCCCTGTCGCAGGCCTCCAACTTGACAAAGAGAAGACCTTTCCTCCAAGTTTCCCTTCTTATTCCCAGCCCTCTCACCTCCCACTCCTCTCCTCCCCACATCTGATCTCCACCCTTTCTTTTCCTCCCCATTTCATCTCCTGCCCACTTTCCTCTCCTCATCCACTTGTGCTATCTGTTCTACTTTCTGCTCTCTAGTCTATTTTTGTGTGACATTTCAGCACCCTACCTTAGGCTCTCCTTCTTACCTATCTGTGAACTGTAGTGTGATTATCCTGTATAGGTCTAATATCCACTTATAAGTGAATACATATCATGTGTGTCTTTCTGGATGTGGGTTACTTCACTTTGGAAGATCCTTTCTAGTCCCATCCATTTGCCTGCAAATTTCATGATTTCTTTGTTTATAATAGCTGAGTAGTGTTCCACTCTGTAAATGTACCACACTTCCTATATCCATTCCTCAATTGAAGGACACTTAGGTTTTTTCCAGATTCTGGCTATTATGAATAGAGCCACTATGAACATAGTTGAGTAAATGTCCTTGTTATACGGTAGAGCATGTTTTTAGTATATGCCCAGGAGTGGTACAGCTGGGTCTTAAGGTGGAACTATCCCCAATTTTCTGAGAAAGTGCCAGATTGATTTCCAGAGAGGTTGTACAAGTTTACAGCAATGGAGAGTGTTCCCCTTTCTCCACATCCTCTCCAGCATGTGTTGTTACTTTAGTTTCTTTTTATATTAGCCACTCTGACTGGTATAAGATGGAATCTTAAGAGCTGTTTTCATTTGTATTTCTCTGATGACTAAGGACATTAAGCATTTATTTGTGTCTCAGCCATTCAAAAATCTTCTGTTGTGAATTCTTTGTGTGTGTGTGTGTGTGTGTGTGAATTCTTGGTTTAGCTTTGTATTCAATATTTTAATTGTATTTTTTAATTTGTTGGTTTTAGATTTCTTAAGTTCTTTCTATATTTTAGATATCAGCCCTCTGTCTGATATAGGGTTGGTGAAGATCTTTTCCCAATTTGTAAGCTGCTGTTTTTTATTTCTATTGACAGTGTTCTTTGACTTACAGAAGCTTCTCAGTTCCATGAGATCCCATTTACTAATTGTTGAGCTCAGAGCTTTTGCTGTTGGTGTTCTGTTCTGTTCAGGAAGTTGTCTCCTATGCCAGCGAGTTACAGACTTTTCTCCATGTTGCATTCTAGTAGGTTTAGAGTCTCTAGTTTTATGTCAAGTTCTTTGATTCACTTGGACTTGAGTTTTGTGCAGGGTGATAAATATGGACCTATTTGCACTTTTATACATGCAGAAATCTGGTTAGACCAACACCATTTGTTGAAGATGCTTTCTTTTTTCTACTGTACAGTTTTGGCTTCTTTGTCAAAAATCAAGTGCCTGTAGGAGTGTGGGTTTATTTCTGAGTCATCCAATTTGGTTCCATTGATCAACCTATCTGTTTCTATGCCAATACCATTCAGTTTTTACTACTATTGTTCTGTAGTATAGCTTGAGATAAGGGATGTTGATAGCACCATAAGTTCTTTGATTATACAGAATTCTTTTAGCTATCCTGTATCTTTTTTTTTTTAACATGAAGTTAATAGTTGCTCTTTGTAGGTCTATAAAGAATTGTGTTAGAATTTTGATGGGAATTGCTTTGACTCTGTAGATGGCTTTCCGCAGGATGGCCATTTTTACTATACTAAGTCTACTAATCCAGGAACATGGAAGATATTTCCATCTTCTAAAATCTTTGATTTCTCTCTGCAATGTCTTGAAGTTCTTGTCATACAGGTCTTTTATTTGCTTGGCTAAAGTTACACTAAGACATTTTATTTTATTTGTTGTCATTGTGAAGGGTGTTTTTTACCCTATTTCTTTCTCAGCCCTTGTGTTGCGAGTATAAATGAGGGTTACTGATTTATTGAGTTAATTTTGTATCCAGACACTTCGATGAAGGTGTTTACCAGCTGTAGAAGTTATCTGGTAGAATCTTAGGGGTCACTTATGTACACTATTTTATCAGCTATGAATAGTGATACTTTGACTTCTCTTTCAATTTCTAGCCTCTGATCTTCTTTACTTGTCTTATTGCTCTAGCTAGAACTTCAAGTACTATAGTGAAGAAATATGGTGAGAGTAGGCAACTTTGTCTTGTTCCTGATTTTAGCAGAAACACTTTAAGTTTCTACATTTAACTTGGATGTTGGCTATTGGCTTGATGTATAGTGTTGTTATTGTGCTTAGGTGTGTGCTTGAATCCCTGATCTCTCCAAATATTTAAACATGAACTGGTGTTGGATTTTGTCAAAGGCTTTTTCAACATCTAATAAGATCATCGTGTGTGTGTGTGTGTGTGTGTGTGTGTGTGTGTCTTTGGATTGTTTATATGATGAATTATGTTGAAGGATTTTTCTATGTTGAACCACCCCTGCATGCCTGGGATAAAACCTGCTTCATCATGCTGGATGCCATATTTGATGTTTTCCTGGATTTGGTTTGCAAGTATTTTATTGAGTATTTTTTCATCAATGTTGATAGGGAGATTGGTCTGAAATTCTCTTTCTTTGTTGGGTCTTTGTTTGGTTTAGGTATCAAGGTGAGTGTGGCTTCATAGAATGAGTTTGGTATGTTCCTCTGTTTGAGGAGTATTGGTATTAGTTCTTATTTGAAAGTCTGGTAGAATTCTGTGCTAAAATCAACTGGCCCAGGACTCTTTTTGGTCGGGAAACTTTTGATGACTGCTTTTATTTTCTTGGGAGTTATAGGTTTATTTAACCACTTACCAAAGACCACTTACCTGGTCTTTGGTAAGTGGCTATCAAGAAAATCATCCATTTCATTTAGATTTTCCAATTTTGTGGCTTATAAGTATTTGAAGTACAATCTAATAATTCTTTGAATTTCCTCAATCTCTGTTGTTATATCCCCTTTTCATTTCTGATTTTATTAATTTGGATACTCTCCCTTTGTCTTTTAGGCGATTTAGCTAAGGATTTGTCTCCATCAAAAAATTTGTATATTTCATGATTTCCTTATTTTTCATTGCTAAGTAATATTCCATTGTATAGATGTACCACAATTTCTGCATCCATTCTTCGGTTGAGGGGCTTCTGGGCTGTTTCCAGCTTCTGGCTATTACAAACAAAGCTGCTACAAACACGGTTGAGCAAATGTCCTTTTTGTGTACTTGAGCCTCTTTTGGATATATGCATGGCAGTTAAATGGTGGGACCTGGAAAGGATCATCCTGAGTGAGTTGTCCCAGACGCAAAAAGACACACATGGTATATACTCACTCATATAAACATACAACATAGGATAAACCCACTAAATTCTGTACATCTAAACAAACCAAGCAAAAGAGAGGACCCTAACTAAAATGCTCAATCCCCATCCTGAAAGGCAAAGAGGATGGACATCAGAAGAAGAAGAAAACAGGAAACAACCTAGAAACCTGCTACAGAGGGCCCCTGAAAGCCAGAAGAAGAAAACAGGAAACAACCTAGGAACCTGCCACAGAGGGCCTCTGAAAGCCTCTGCCCTGCAGACTATCAAAGCAGATGCTGAGTCTGATGGCCAACTGTTGGGCAGAATGAATGGAATTTTCTGTAAGAAGTGGGAAATAGCAAGAGCTGGAGAGGACAGAAACTCCACAAGGAGAGCAACAGAACAAGAAAATTTGAACACAGGGAACTTCCCCTAGACTCATACTCCAACCAAGGACTATTCATGGAGATAACCTAGAACCCCTGCACAGATGTAGCCCATGGCAGTTCAGTGTCCAAGTGGGTTACATAGCAATGGGAAGAGGGACTGCCTCTGACATAATCTGATTGGCCTGCTCTTAGATCACCTCTCCCTAAGGGGGGAGCAGCCTTACCAGGTCACAGAAGATGATAATGCAGCCACTTCTGATGAGAACTGATAGACTAAGATCAGAAAGAAGGAGAGGAGGACCTCCCCTATCAGTGGACTTGGGGAGGGGCATGCATGCAGAAAGGGGAGGGAGGGTGGGATCGGGAGGGGAGGAGGGAGGGGCTTATGGGGGGATACAAAATGAATAAAGTGTAATTAATAAAATTTAAACAAAAAATTTTAAAAATTGTATATTATAATAGCACAGTCTTGCTGGCTTGGTAGTCTTCCTCAAAGAATTTCATGATTTACAGAAAAAGACATGTACAATTTATAGGACATCAGACTTATTTTCTGAAGTTACATATAATTTAGAAGTATTAGTTGTTTATCTTAGTTCATTCTAAAGTCTTCATGGTAATTAAAGCTGAAAAATAAAGAAAACCAGAAGTACTAAGATTTTTAATATTAGGAAGTTTTTTTTTATTCTTTATTTTTTATTTATTTATTTTTTATTTTTATCAGTTTTTTATGTGTTCTCCACATACTGTTCATTAATGGCTTACACTATTCCATTCTTATGAAATCTAAATGTAACCATTCACTGCCTGATTAATATATTTAGAATTTCTCAATGTTTTCTTATTTATTTTATTCTTTGGCTCTCAAACTTTTATTGAGTGAGATGGTAAAATTATCCAGTAGTCCAAAAAAATGTGACAGAGTCCCTTAACTCAAGAGTAGAACACGTTTCCTCTAAAGGCCAAGGGAAAACCTGCGACACTATGAGTCACTTTGCCAAGTAAGCCTCAGGCTGATTCTGGATCCTCCATGGGCTTCTGGTTACTTCATGAAATCAGTTTGCTCAGGAGGACAGTTCACATAAAAACCAATCTCCTTGAAATGTTACTGCTTTGAAAGTGTGTATAAGACAGACTCTGTGCTGTTCTATCTTTTAAAACTCTTACCGTCTCCTCAAGTTATGAAAGAGGTAAGCAGAGTGACAAAATTGAAATTCATCAGTAGAAACAACTATGGGTTAGCAATTTATTGATATTTAAATGTTTCTATCAGTAGAACCTCGTTCTGCAGAATGGAAAATCCTGTAACATGAGTAATATTGAAACGATAATCCTTGCTAATGGTGTTCTAGTAGCAATAAATATTGACTCTAACAGCAAGTTTCCTAAGTTGACAAATTACTTCATCTCTATTTGGTGATATTATATAATACATCTGTTCTCCAAATCTAGCATTTTTTCTTTTTTTTTTTTTTTTTGAATAGAAATAATACCAGGGAAACCTGGTTGTTAACATTTCTTCCATGTAGAAGCTGTAAAATATATTGTTCCAACTGTGGAAGTTTTGAGAACTATTGATTGTGTTGTACCATTTTGAAAAGAGAAAAATAAAGACCAAGGAATTTCTCTTAATATAAACAGAATCAAGCAGTGGATCAGAGCTTAAACCCGAAGTCATGATTCCCATCCCAATGAGAATGAATAAATATGTTTTTAAAAAATAAATCAAAGTAAAAGGTGCTTATAAAAGAGTACAAAATTGTAATTATGGAATTCAAAGGTAGGCAATAAAAGTATTTTCTCCTTAGTCATGGTTGGTCCTTAATTATTATCATATAAGCAATGTGGGAAATGCAGGAGAATTCCTTAACTAAATGAAAATGTAATCATACAATCCTTAAATTCTTCTGAAACTTCTTGATTTTTTAACATTCCCAAATGAATTTTGAGGCGATGGGCTAGTAAATGGACACTAGATAAAGAATCTGTTTCCTTGCTCTCCACTTAGCAACATAGTTTTGCAGATGTGACCCACGGGAAACCACAGGGTTTCTTTTATTATGAAAATTCCATTCTTAAATTCTTAATTTCTACTATGGTAAATTTTGATTTTCAAGAAGATGAGAACCCTTGAACCATCTTCATCCTTGAGATATTTCCCATGCATATATGAACTGGAATTTTTCCTTCTCTATCTTCTCTAGTCCCAAAATATTTCAACATTTTGAAAAAATTAAAATTCAAAACATAGTATGCATAGTGAGATTTTTGTTTTGCATAGCAGGATTCTAAACAAAGTTTAAATGATCTAGTAACAACAAAATTTATCTCACAATAAGAATCCTATTGTTGGGTATTGTCAGTGTTCAGATAATTATATTTCGACTAGATTAAGAGAATATGAACTGAATTTTTTTAATAAATTATTTTATGATTAGATATGTTCTTATATTTGGAAAAACGATCATCACTAAATTTTCATATGACTTGTGCACAGTCATCTGATATTTAATTAGATGGGAGTAAGAAAAAAGATGTAGAATGATGGAGAGATAAACATAACTTATAAGTACAATTGGTTGTGAGTAAATAAATCTCCAAACAAGTAACAATTAACAGCATTCTTCCAAAAATAATTCTAAAATATAATTTTCTTTATCTTCATAGCTCCCATAAGACTTATTCATCATATCCATCTCTGTCTATTATCTTATAAATGTGGGCTCCGTCACGTAATTTTAAAAAACTCTATATTTTTACTTATTTTTGTCTTTTATATTTTCCACATTTTGTTCCATTTTGGCAAAATCATTTTTCTCCTAAGCATTTTAACATTAAAAAGGTAAGGAATGTTCTATACATCTCAGTGTTTTGACATTCAAAGATAAAGAAGTCTTTCTTTACAGCAAAGAGCAGGATTGACATCAACATTGTGTTAGTATGGATTCTATAACCATGGAGATCTGGGAGGCTTGGCTACCTGAAGAACAAGAAAAGCAAGGAAGCAGTGTAGTATAAATTATGACTTTTACTTATAGTTTTGGGGGGTTTTATGCAATAGAGCATAGAAATTTCTTAATGAATGAGCAGAGGATAGAAATTGTGTGTATCAACTCTGACTTCCTTTTCTTTGTCTTTTCTCCAAGGCCAGTGCAGAGACTCTCTTCTGGAATGAATCATTAAGGGAAACAAATCAATCTGTGGTGACCGAATTTATTTTTATTGGACTCTCCGATTCTTGGGAACTTCAGATCTTTCTGTTTGCATTCTTCTTTGTTTTCTATGTAGGAATTGTGTTTGGAAATGTTCTTATTGTCATAACTGTGGTATCTGATTCCCACCTCCACTCCCCTATGTACTTCCTATTGGCCAACCTTTCATTCATTGATCTGTGTCTCTCCTCTGTCACAGCCCCCAAGATGATTGCTGATTTTTTCTGCAAACGCAAAGTCATCTCTGTCAAGGGCTGCTTTGCACAGATATTCCTCCTTCACTTCTTTGGGGGAAGTGAGCTGGTGATTCTCATCGCCATGGCCTTTGACAGATATGTAGCAATTTGTAAGCCTCTACGCTACATGGCAATTATGTGTGGTAATGCATGTGTTGGCATTATGGCTACTGCATGGGGAATTGGCTTTCTACACTCAGTGAGCCAATTGGCCTTTGCAGTGAACTTACCTTTCTGTGGTCCCAATAAGGTTGACAGTTTTTATTGTGACCTTCCTAGAGTGCTCACACTTGCCTGTGCAGACACATATAGGTTGGACATCATGGTCATTGCCAACAGTGGTGTGCTTACTGTGTGTTCTTTTGTTCTCCTAATCATCTCCTACAGTGTCATTCTGATGACCATTCAGCGCCGCCCCTCTGATAGGTCATCTAAGGCTCTGTCCACACTGTCTGCTCATATCACAGTAGTTCTTTTGTTCTTTGGACCTTGCATCTTCATTTATGCTTGGCCCTTTCCCATCAAGTCATTAGATAAATTCCTTGCTGTGTTTTATTCTGTGGTCACTCCTCTCTTGAATCCTATTATATACACATTGAGGAACGCAGAGATGAAAACAGCAATGAGACGTCTGAGACAATGGAATTTAAAGTTTGGTGTGAAGTCTTAGATCTTCTGTAACCATTGAGATATTGAAAAAGAGAAGTTACTAAATTATTCAGCAGACCTTGTGTCAATATTAAAATTTCATTTTTAGCTCTCATAGTAATTGTTGAAGAAATTGCTAAAAGAGCCTCAAATTAGCCTATGTGATCATAGCTTATATTTTTATTTAGGTACACAATTAATACCACAACTCAAAGTAACATCTCACTAATTTTAGAACAGTTAAGGGTATTATTATGTTATTATTTGTCCAAAACCGACTTTCTGAATATTTTGAGGTTTGAGATAGTGAAAGATATAAGCTGGACTATTTTAATTTAAAGAAAATTTTATTTGGTTAATTTACATGGAAACATAGTGAAAGAATTATTACCTATGATAGTAAAAATGTGCTCAAAAATAAGAGTTTATATGCCAACTACTGAGCTTCCTAAAAAATATTCCTACCTGGTAATTTTCTATAATTATATAAATTTCTATAAAATTTGTATACATTTCTGTAACAGACTATCGTCTATTAGTGCATTATGGGGGGGGGTGGCAAGGCTAACCTTTCCAATATTATTTATCTACAAGTTGTTTGAAAACCTGTGATATAACAATTCATTGTAGGTAAGAGGAACTTTGAGTGTTCCAGGCTCTTACCATGCTGACACAAAACATGTGACTTACATACGTCTAGCATTTTCCATTTCCGGAGTTTTAAAGTTAAAAGACTGTGTTGCAATTCCTCTTAAACTTTACTAAACACAATTACGAGTGTTTGCTTATCATTTGTAAACCGTGGTTCCTACACTGACAAAATGGAGATCATGATATGCATCACATATAGTTATTATGAGAAGGAATGAAATAGTACAGATACATAAGGCAATATTAATCTGTGACATATTCACGGTAGAATTATAGTATCCATACTAGTCCTCTAGGTTAACCTAGACAAGAGTTTTCAAACTTTGCTATTTAACAACTTAGTTTAGGGACATTACATTTTCTACACTTAGCAGATGCTCATTTGGGACATTGCAGCTTCAATGGAAATGTGTACATTTATGTACAAGTGGGTTTATTGTATTGCATATTTACGAACCTAAAAATAAGTGAGAGAATTATCAAGAGTAATAACTATTATTTAAAGAACAGCCATTATTATATATAAGTAATATTCATAAACTCCACGATCTAATAGGAAATTGGGCAAAATATATAATCTTACAGTTTATATGCAAGATGAGTCAAGATGAATATCATATTTGTAAGAGAAATGTTGAAGTTGTTTCATGATAAAATATATGCATGCAAAAATTATATTTAAATATCATCACTGGCCTATAAAATACACGATTTCAATGTTTCAATATAACTTAAAGATGAAGATATAGAGAAAGAAGAATTTCTAATTATATTGTTAGTGATAATCAAAATGGCATAACTTCATGTCAATAACGAAAGATAACGTCTAACTAATCTTTATTGTAGAAATATGACTTCAATACAAGAGCTATCTTATCAAAAGTGCATAAAACTTAGCCATGAGACTAAAAACATTGAAACTTCACATCAAGTGATAAACTAGTAAATGATAAACGAGGAAATAATGCTGAAATAAAGATCAGTGACCGTTCTTCACTTAAGTTAAATAATATTCTAGTAAATGACTACAAAACAAATTAGTCAATTTACCAGACACTACACTGGAGCAATATGCAAACCATAGACACATTAAGTAATGTTAAGGGCCAAAGGGTCTGTACAAAATGCAAATTTTATGTTAAAACAGAGATACATGTGTTACATTCATAAATATTTAATAGAACATTTAAATGATAAAATTGTTTCCTTTTTAGCAAGAATAAGTAAGGATATAAACTACAGTTTACTGACTATATCATATTTTTTAGGTTTTATTTGGGAATCAAAGATGGTTTACTTAATCAAAAATAAAATCATTAACACTAGGGTGATGCTGTCCAAGCAAGAACAAATACTTTAGTTCAACTCTCTTAACCCATGTGGAAAAGCTAAACTTAATTGTATATGCTTGTAATCTCAGCTCTGAACTTACTAGCCAGACAGCTTAGTCTAACAAAGAGTAAAAGACACTGTTTTAAAAATCATGCTGAATATCTTCAGAGATGTGCTGTGACCTCTACAAATATATGCACATATGCATACATAGTTCCACACACATCAGGCTATGTCCACAAGCATACACGCACATGTACACACACACAAACATACACACACGGTGAGGGCACAGACAAACAGGGAGACATAGAGAAATAGACAAAGAGAGAGAGAGAGAAAGAGAGAGAGAGAGAGAGAGAGAGAGAGAGAGAGAGATTATTTTTCTGTGTCTGGGAACCCCAAATATATTGTTCCCTTCATTCACTAATCTATTTTTTCTCTCTCTCTGCCAAATATAAGAATAGTTTTATTTTTATCTATCTGTCTGTCTATCTATCTATCTATCTATCTATCTATCTATCTATCTATTCATTACAATTTATTCACTTTGTATCCCTGCTGTGGAAGCCTCCCTCATCTCCTCCCAGTCCCAGCCATCCTCCCTCTTCTTACCCTATGCCTTTTCACTATTCCCCTGATAGGACCGCCTTCCTTTCTAACCCTAGCCTATCAGGTCTCAGTAAGGCTGCCTGCATCTTCTTCTTCTGTGGCCTGGGAAGGCTGCACCCCCCACCCACAGCGGGAGGTGATCAAAGAGCCTGCCACTAAGCTCAGGTCAGAAACAGGCCCTGCCCCCATTACTAGGAAACCCACTTGAAAACAGAACTGCCTAAGTTGGGCTTACTCTGAGCAGGGGGTTTAGTCCTCTCCATGCATGGTCCTTGTGTTTAATTCCTGAGTAGTATTCCATTGTGTAAATGTACCACACTTTCTGTATCCATTCCTCCCTTGAGGGACATCTAGGTTGTTTCTAGATTCTGGCTATTACAAATAAAGCTGCTATGAATATAGTTGAATAAATGTCTTTATTGAATGGTAGGGCATCTTTTGGGTATATTCCTAGGAGTGGTATAGCTGGATCTTGAGGTAGCACTCTTCCTATTTTTCTGAGAATGCTGGTGGGAATGTCAATTCGTACAACTACTTTGGAAATCAATCTGAAACTTTTCAGAAAACTGGGAATAGTGCTACTTCAAGACCCAGTTATACCCCTCCTGGGCATATATATCCAAAAGATATTCAACCACACAACAAGGACATTTGCTCAACTATATTTATAGCAGCTTTATAATAGCAAGAATCTGGATGACAACCTAGATGTCCTTCAACGGAGGAATGGATGCAAAAACTGTGGTACTTTTACAAAATGGAATACTACTATACGATTAAAAACAAGGAAATCATAAAAATTGTGGGCAAATGGATGAAACTAGAAAAGATGCTAGACAGTATCCCAAAAGAAGCAGAGACACATACATGGTATACACTCACATATAAGTGGATATTAGCTATATTATATAGAATAAACATACTAAAATCTATAGGTGTATCAAACCTTTCTAATTGTCTGTAGGACTGGTTTCAAAATTGCCTATTGATGAAAAGTAATTAATATTCAGGGTTTTTTTTTTAGAGAATACCACATATAATCTTTTTTTAAATTTATATTAATTACACTTTATTCACTTTGTATCCCCCCATATCTCCCTTCCACCTCCCCTCAAAATCCCTTCCTACTTCCCGTTTTCCCATGAATGCCCCTCCCCAAGTCCACTAATAGGGGAGGTCTTCCTTTCCTTCCTTCTGATCCTAGTCTATTAGGTCTCATCAGGAGTGGCTTCATTGTCTTCTTCTGTGGCCTGATAAGGCGGCTCCCCCCTCAAGGAGAGATGATCAAAGAACAGGCCAATCAGTTCATGTCAGAGACAGTCCCTGTTCCTATTACTATGGACCCCACTTGGACACTGAACTGCCATGGGCTACATCTGTGCAGGGGTTCTAGGTTATTTCCATGCATGGTCCTTGGTTGGAGTATCAGTCTCAGAAAAGACCCCTATACCCAGATTTTTTTGTTCTGTTGCTCTCCTTGTGGAGCTCCTGTCCTATGCAGGTCTTA
>REGO01001006.1:86783-97063 GCA_010120015.1 Rhombomys opimus
GAGAGGTGTGAAAACAGAGTAAAACACAGCAAAAAATTTGTCCAACCAGGTAATATTGAGGGGCCACACATAGATGAAGATGCAGGGCACAAAAAATATCATCACCACTGTGATGTGGGCAGTGCACGTGGACAAGGCCTTAGATGCCCCAGCTTTAGAGCTCTGTCGTACAGTGATTAGGATATATGTGTAAGACATGAGCAACAGAATAAAGCAGGTTACAGCCACAACCCCACAGTCAGCATTCATTAGTTTATTTAAATCATGTGAATCAATGCAGGCTAGCTTGATTACCAATGGCATGTCACAGAAAAAACTGTCTATATCCCTGGGGCCACAAAAAGGGAGCTGCACAATCACTGCTATGTAACTTATACCATGTATAAAGCCAATTGTCCAGGAAGTCAACACCAACCCAGTACATCTTTTCCGGTTCATGATGGTGAAGTAATGGAGTGGCTTGCAGATGGCCACATAGCGGTCATAAGCCATAACCACCAACAGCACCATCTCTCCTGCAGCGATGCAATGGGAAAAGAAGACTTGGGACATGCATCCTGCAAAGGAAATGGTCTTGTTTTCCCTGAGAAAGTCTGTGATCATCTTAGGAGTAGTGTTTGAGGAAAGCCACATATCGATAAAGGACAGATTGGCCAATAGGAAGTACATGGGGGAATGCAGATGGGCATCAGTGGTGATTAAAACCAGGATGACTATATTTCCAGAAACAATGAAGATATAAAGCATTAAAAATATCACGAAGAGTAAGGTCTCAATACTCCGTGAGTGGGCAAGTCCCCAGAGTATAAATTCTGACACCACAGACTGATTGCCTCCATCCATTTTTTCAGTATGTCCTTAAAAACAACCTGCAAAGAAAGATTATCAACCAGTCTAGTTTCTTCATGTAACTTGACATTCACCTTAAAATTTACCTGAATAAAATAAATAGAAGTCTAAGTCAAATGTGAGAAATCTAAGCCTATACATTACTGCCCAAAGTAGAGGGGGATTTTTACCCAGCAACATGGCTGCTCCGGCAAAGAAACATATCCAATGACCTTTTAGGTGTATGTGATCTGGCTAAAATACAGCCAAGCTCTATATTACAGTATGCTCTGGCTAGAATACAGACACACAACTGGTACACATCCTGAATCCCAAACAATGTAGGTAAAGTTAGTTTATACAAGTAAATAGACATGTTTGAAAGTGACATTTAATTGAGGTGTAAACAAAGTAACAAATCAGAGAAAGATTTGACTGAATGAGTCAGAGTTAGGATACACACAACTCCCACAAGATCAGGAGAGGAAAGAGAGGTGCTTAAGAGCACTGTAGCAAGAGAGGATTTTGATAGTTTCTTACCAGGACAGTTTTACAGAGCCAGGTTGCAGAGAGAACAAGCTAGACACAAGTGAAGACAGAATGAGCCAGGGAATAAGGAACCAGATGATTAAAACATACTGCCAGAATTAGAGGACAGGCAGAGCAATTGAGTCAGAACCAAGAGAAGCCAGTTTGAATCAATCAGCTTGGAGAGGAGTTTAGGTCAGAACAACTGAGTGTACCAGCCTTCAATGTTTCAGAAAGAGCTAAAAACAAAACAACAACAGAAAACAAAAACAAAAACAAAACAAAGAAACAAACAAAAAAAAACTTGGTTCTTATATCTTCCCTTCATCTGAGGAAATAAAAACAATATTTATACCAAAGTGAAAGTTAATTGGCCTGTTGTAACTTGCTTAAACTCTATAGCCCCTCTGTTGAGACCTACTTTAGCTTTTAGAATAACTGTGGCTCCTCTGTTAACATCTGCTGTAGCCTTTAGCATATTAGAAGCCATTTTGCCTCCATGTCTCCTTTTTGATCAAAAGGTGAAATTCAGTTCAATTTCTCAGGCTCACATTCCTGAGACCAGGATACAATTCAAGAGTTCAATATTTATTTCTTAGAATAAAACAATACATGGTAAACTCATATTCTGCTTAAGTTAAGGATAAAAACATTCCATTATGTTCCTTATTTCCAGAAAACTCCCTTGTCCTAAATTCCAGCTGGCTGAAAGTGCTTCATCTAGCTACCTAGATACAACATAATACACTTGGAACAAAATAGATTATGTTTAGCTGATGCAAATGATGTAATTCTATCCCAACCACACCCACCTTCCCATACACACTTTCTATACCTAGTTACCTGGTAACAGTTTAAATAACAAACAAACAAACAAACAAAAACCAGAATGGCATCATACCCTAGATTCTGAGTCCAGATTATAGCCCTGACCAGTCAGTTTTTGTTCAGTGCTCAATAAACTTCCGTCAGTCTGAGTCTGGTGTCTGAGTGGTCAGTGTCCAGCTATTCTTGAACAAGCCAAGAGCAACTTACCCAGAAAAGAACCATCAGGAGTGACTGCTATACACATGCTCTCTCAGGAAATTCTTCCTACAGGAAAGCAATGAAAAAAATAAAACAGCAACATGAAAACATAAAAATTTTTGTAGTTTCTTTAAAAAATAATGGCCAGAATTTGTCACTTGCACTGATAGGATATTAGCATTTGGGGTATCATGTATAATTATTTCATTGAGTATTAGTAGAATTATTTCTGTGACATCAATAAATTAAAATTTTAGCTTGAAGTTATAAATTAAATGCTAGAAAACTTCAGAGGGTAAAATACAGGATGTCATGTAAGATATACACAAATATCATGTTCAAATGTACAAAACAGATTTGCGTTTATTCATTAATAAATGTGTATTCTGGGCGTGGTGGCGCATGCCTTTAATCTAAGCACTCGGGAAAGCAGAGGCAAAAGGATCACTGTGAAGCCAAGGGCAGCCTGGTCTACAAATCGAGTCCAGGGCAACCAGGCTACACAGAAAAACCCTGTCTACAAAACAAACAAACAAACAAATAAATAAATAAACATATGTCATCAAATCTATTTATTCAACTAAACTGATTAACAAATATTATTGCAAATACCTGTAGGAATAGATTGACCAAAGCACAAGGCAAATCATATTCAGACCTGAGCTCTGAAAGTGACACTTAGTTCAATTTTAGAATTAGAAAATATTGATTTTCAATTGTATAAACTAAACTTTAGAGCCCTTAGAATTTGAAATATTGTTGTTTTGACATAAATAATATATCTACATCCCATCACCATCTATCATCATCTTATCAATATATTTTTTCATTATTTCATTTGTTTACTGATTATGTGGTTGTAAAGAAAAGAATATATCACATGAACATGTAAGCATAGCTATCTTTCACTGCCAGCCTTGGATGAATTAAAGTTATCCTCTCAGTGAGCAGTAGTTATTCACCTCAAAGCCCAGACAAAACATTTATTTTGATATAATAGACAATATTCAAGCCAGATGGTGAATAGTCATTGCCCATTTTCTTCTACCTCTGGTGGTGCTTTTCAAATTGTGGGTCTCACTTTATCCTAGGGCAGGTAAATAATGAAACCCCTGATGTCATCTTCAGAATTATTTTACATTCCTGTTTTCTGTGGACTCAGAAGGATGGAGTATGGATGAAAAACAAAAATTTATGAAAACATCAGGTAACACATCCATCTGCTGGAGAAACATGATGGAGATAAGTAAACATACACTCCTTACAAAGATATGCCAAATATCTAAGGAAAATATATTGATTATACAGTGAAGAGTTCCTGTTCCTTGGAATTTTTTTTCCATGTGTCACGATTTTCAGATCAATCAACTTTTTGGGGACACTTTTATTATTTCTTTTCTTTTCTAAGATTATAATATAATTAAGCTGTGGCAGTGCACACCTTTAATCCCAGCACTTGGGAGGCAGAAGCAGGTAGATCTCCTGAGTTTGAGGCTAGCATGGTTTACATAGCAAGTTCCAGGATAGCCAGGGCTACACAGCGAAACCCCGTCTTAGTTCCCCCATTCCTAAAAAATATTGTAATATACATTTGTCCCTTTCTTTCTCTCTTTCTAGTTTCTTCCAAATACTCTTCACTTTCACATTCATGGCTTCTATATGTATATTTGTTTTTACATAAAAATGTACATACATACATACTACAAATGTGTTACATGCAAACTGTGCTTATGTATGTACATATATATATATATGTTCCTCTACATCAACTGCTCAGTATGTATGATGTTCCCAGGGGGGGTATGTTTTCAGGATTGACCATTTGGAATTGGAGAACCATTGTGTTCTTTCCATGGGAAGTCTATTCTCAGTAGTCCTTAATTGTCTGTGACTCTTTGTTGAGTCGTGCTGGGCATTTCCCCTTGGTACAATAGACTGTGCCATGTCTACTGGTGCTGGGTTTATTCAGTTCACTTTTGGCAATCATTGTATAACTATGCCACTAATAAAAATAATTACTGAGGGAGCCTTCATTTACAGAGATACATCAGACTATCTTTTGGAACCTCTGCTGCAAAGAGAACCAAGTCCCAAGTAATGTCTATTAAATTGTCTCTTAGTATTAAAGATGTAGGACACAATTGTTGTAAGACCTCTGTGAATGTAAAAATATTACTCCTGCTTTCTGATACATAGTACTATGCATTATCAGACCTGTTTTAATGATATTATTCAGAATTTTTGTTCCCACATGATGATTGAGAATCTAGTAAAAATGGTGCCAGATATTACAGTAGCTTAAATAATATCACATACTCAATTTAATGTGTTGTGAAAATATAGAATAAAATATACACACAGGAATTAAGCTAATCTAAGATCCAAATACAATGATAGATAAGTTATTTTCTTTAATCATATTTCCTAGCGTAACTTGAAAGAATAGTGTTCATGATTTTGATATTCATCTGAACTCTTTGTATAGGGTATGAATGCTGAGATATGTGTGTTTACATTTATACATATGTATTTATATTTGAACTTATTTATTTGCACATGCATATTTTATATGCATACATACACACATACTTATATTTTTACACAAACATAAAACTTCAAACCTTTCTGTAAAATATTTGCTACCTACACTTTTCTTAAGTTGGTATATACCTATTCAGCAATTATTAAATATATAAATGTAAAAGGCACATTAAATAAGCAATTGTTTTAGGATCATAATAACCACTTCATCCTTCTCATTTCTTTCTTAATACCTATCAATATTTTAAGATATCTAATTAAATACAACAATCTATTAAAGCATCATTGTAATTCTTGCATCTAACTTAGCAATGATTCTTCCAGATTATGTAATGGTGGCTTACACATAATGAATATAAAAATAAATGAACGGAAACATACTGAATAATCTTTCTAAGAGTCAAAATGCAAACTATTCATTTTCTTCTATTTTCAATGTTGTCTCTGTATTGATTGCCCTTCCATCAAAAGCGCTAAGCTTTGTAATAGTGTCAGTATTTGTATTCTGTACACATTTACAGATGTAATCAGAGCTATACATAGATACCATATGATAGACTCTGAGGGCTGGAGAGGCATACTAGTAGCTCTTAATAAATACTTTAAAGCAGATTGATTGTTCTTGTGTTTTGTTGCTTTTTTTTTTGGTTTGTTAGTTATATGTATATTTCACTTTTAAAATATCTTTTTAATAAAAGTAGAATTTCATTTTACCTCCTCCTTTTTCTTCCTCAAACTGCTTCCAAGCCCCATACTCTTCCTATGCTACTTCCCAAGTGGCTAGCCTGTTTTTCTTTGATTCTTATGGACACATATGGGTGTGTGTATTATACACATGAAAAATGCATGTAAATACAATAAGTTAAGTCCATTTGTACTGTTGCATATAATTTCATGGCTGACAACTGGGCATTTGCCAACAAAGAAGGGGGCTCATTCATGGAGAAACTAACTCTTCTTTCCCTAGAAAACAGTAATTGGCAGAATTTTTAAATCTGATTTTTTACAACTCCCACTTAATTTCATTTCTCATGTTATTTTTATGCTGAAAATCATCTACTCACCACTTTTTGATTTTAAAAAATATGTTATCCAGTTAAGTGGTAGCGGATATTTGGACACTATCAGCTTTTATGGATTATCAGGTAAAGAATGATCTTCTGATGTTGACATGAGCACACATAAAATGGGAGGGGTGAAGAAAAACATTAATTGGTATCTAAAAATAAGAAGACAGAAAAACAATCTCAATTTCACACATAGTGCGTATTAGTAATAAGAGGTAACTAGAATTATTTTAAGAATTACCACACAGAAAACTATCAGAGAGATGAAATGACTTAATAAACTCACAATTTTCTTTTTGATCAGATTTTCTTCCCATCTGATATGTGCCTATGAAGCCATCCATGTTGTGTAGAGACAGTCTTGCACACATATAGACCTATATTCACTTCCTGAAATTGCCCCATGGGTGAAATTCACCTGTTCCATGTTCTGATCAAAATAAGAACTATGGAATAATTACCTTGGATTTCTCTTAGGAATTTCTCTGTTAAGACCGATACTGAGTATTACGTATTTGTGCAAACAGAGATGACCTTCCTGCTACTTATCTCAGCGTTAATAATGTTAGATAACTTTTCACAAAGAGCCAGCCACTGAGTTCATGTCAGAGACAGTCCTTGTTCTCCTTACTAGGAAACCCCTTGGACACTGAGCTGCCATAGGCTACATCTGTGCAGGAGTTCTAGGTTATCTCCATGCATGGTCCTTGGTTGGAGTATCAGTCTCAGAAAAGACTCCTGTGCCCAGTTTCATTTGTTTGTTCTGTTGCTCTCCTTGTGGAACTCCTATCCCCTCCAGGTCCTCATCTCCCCCCTTCTTTCATAAGATTTCCTGTACTCTGCCCAAAGTATGGCTATGAGTCTCAGCTTCTGCTTCCACAACCTGCTGGGTAGAGTCTTTCAAAGGACCTCTGTGTCCTATTCTCTTTTTTCTCCCTCTTCTGATGTCTATCCTGTTTGCCTTTCTGAATGAGGATTGATCATCTTACCGAGGGTCCTCTTTCTTGCTTAGCTTCTTAAGATCTTTCATTGTACAGGATTCTTTTAGCTATTCCATTTTTGTTTTTTTTTTTCCATATGAAGTTGAGAATTGTACTTTAAATGTCTGTTAAGAACTGTGTTGGTATTTTGATTGGGATTGCATGGAACCTGTAGATTGCTTTTGGTAGGATGGCCATTTTTACTATGTTGAGCCCACAGATCCATGAGCATGTTAGGTCTTTCCATTTTCTGATATCTTCTTCTATTTCTTTCTTCAGAGACTTGAAGCTTTTTCATAGAAGTCTTTCACTTACTTGGTTAGAGTAACACAATTCCATCTTACACCAATAACAATGGCTGAGATAAAAACTCAAGTGACAGCAGGTGCTGGCAAGAATGTGAAGAAAGAGGAATACTCCACTATTGCTGGTGGGAATACAAACTTGTACAACCACTTTAGAAATCCATCCAGCATTTTCTTAGACAACTGGGAATAGTGCTACTTCAAGACCCAGCTATACCACTGTACAACAAAGGTGCTCCACCATACAACAAGGACATTTGCTCAACTATGTTCATAGCAGCTTTAGCCATAATATCCAGAATCTGGAAACAATATAAATGACCTTCAACTGAAGAATGGATTAAAAAAAAACTACACTCCCAAAAACATAGGATATAGATAACTTCACAACAAAAAATTAAAAGAAAATAAACAATGAAACACAGTAACACCACCAACCCCACAGTAAAAGAAACCAACATTCATTGGTCACTATTAACTATCAACATCGATAGACTCAACTCTCCAATAAAAACACATAGACTAACAGACTGGTTGCAGAAACAGGATCCAACATTCTGCTGCATCTAAGAAACACACCTCTGCAATAACGATAAACACTACCTCAGAGTAAAGGGCTGGAGACATGATTAAAGTTGAAATCAGTCCCAACACCTTAAAGTGGAAGATTTCAACACTCTACTCTCACCAAGGAAGAGATCATCTAGACAAAAGCTAATTATGGAAATAAAGGCACTTACAAAGGTCCTAAATCAAATGGGCCTAATAGATGTCTACAGAACTTTTCACCCAGATTCAAAAGAGTATCCCTTCTTTTTGGCACCACATGAAATCTTCTCCAAAATAGACCATATATTTGGTCACAAAGCAAGCCTCAAAAGATACAAGAAGATTTAAAGAATCCCTTGTATCTTATCTGACCAACATGGACTAAAGCTGGACCTCAACAAAAACAGAAATAGAAAAAAGCCTATACACACATGGAAACTTAATAACTCGCTACTCAATGACAACTGGATTAGGGAAGAAATAAAGAAAGAAATTAAAAACTTCCTAGAATTCAATGAAAATGAAGACACAACATACCCAAACGTATGGGTCACAATGAAAGCAGTGCTAAGAGAAAAATTCATAGCACTCGGTGCCTTCAAGAAGAAATTTGAAATATCTCATACAAGTGACAACACATGCTGTAGAAGTTGTGGAGAAAGGGGAACACTCCTCCATTGCTGGTGGGAATGTAAACTTGTACACTCACTTTGGAAATCAATCTGGCGCTTTCTCAGACAATTAGGAATAGTGTTTCCTCAAGATCCAGCTATATCACTCCTAGGCATATACCCAAAATATGCTTAAGTACACAACAAGGACATTTGTTCAACTATGTTCATAGCAGCTTTATTCATAATAGCCAGAACCTGGAAACAACCCAGATGTCCCTCAACTGAAGAATGGATACAGAAATTGTGGTAAATGGAATACTACTCAGCAATCAAAAATGAGGAAATCATGAAATTTGCAGGCAAATGGTGGGATCTAGAAAAGATCATTTTGAGTGAGGTATCCCAGAAGCAGAAATACACACACAGTATATACTCACTTATAAGTGGATACTAGACCTATAATATATGATAAACATACTAATTTTGCACATCTGAAGAAGCTAAACAAGAAGGAGGATCCCAGGTAAGATGATCAGTCCTCACATAGAAAGACAAAGAGGATGGACATTGGAAGTAGAAGAAAACAAGAAACAGGACAGGAGCCTACCATAGAGGGCCTCTGAAAGATTCTACCTAGCAGTGTATAAAAGCAGATGCTGAGACTCATAACCAAACCTTTGGCAGAGTGCAGAGAATCATGTGAATGAAAGGAGAGTTACTAAGACCTGGAGAGGATAGGAGCTCCATAAGGACCAAATATATCTGGGCACAGGGGTCTTTTCTGAGACTCATTCTCCAGCCAAGGATCATGCGTGGATATAACCTAGAACCTCTGCTCAGATGTAGCCCATGGTAGCTCAGTTTCCAAGTGGGCATCCTAGTAAGGGGAACAGGGACTGTCTCTGACATGAACTCAGTGGCTGGCTCTTTGACTTGCCCCGCCCCCTCTGTGGCTAAGCCACAGAGGAGGACATTGCAGCCGGTCATGATGAGACCTGATAAGCTAGGGTCAGATGGAAGGGGAGCAGGACCTCCCCATCAGTGGACTTAGAGAGGGGCAGGGAGGAGATAAGGGAGGGAGGGTGGGATTGGGAGGTAATGAAGGAGGAGGCTAACATTGTGATACAAAGCAAATAAATGTAATATAATAAATAAAATTTTAATTAAACATTAAAAATTTATGATAAAATAGAAGAGCACTGATGATTAAACCATTATGCAATGCTAATGTATATCAAAATCTTCCTGTACCCTTAATATTGTTATGATTAATTAACAAATATTAACTATGTTGATTCCTATGGACAGTGTTGATAGAAATACTTTATGAACAAAAACAATTAAAGCAAGTTATTACTTAAATGATTTTTAAACATAGTAACTTAATGAATGGAACTAATCTCCCAGCCACTTACATTTTGTTACAGAGATTCAGGAACTTGCATTGTGTCCTCACAATGCATTCATACGTTAGCTTGCTAAAAGAACTAGCAATGACATAAGACTAAAAATAGATAACACTGTGAGATGGCAGTTAGTATCATACAGTATGTACCCAGCATCCCCCTTCATTGTTTATACCTGTAAGACCAGAAATCTAAGATACTGCTTTTTATGCTGGAAGATCAGAGAAACTTCGTGTTTCTTCATAATTTAGTTTCCTGTTGCTAAAGAATTCTCTTTTCCTTTCTTACTTCTTACTGAGAATTGCAATATCTTTCTCTAAGAATATAATATCTTGTATCTTAGTTTATTACCACGAGTTAATGTATCTTGAGAAAATACATTCAGAGGAGAAAAGATAGATTTCAGCTTATGGTTTCAAGATTTCCAGTATATAAT